>CABHPH010157575.1:33095-53334 GCA_902168325.1 Peromyscus nudipes | reverse complement strand
CACACACACACACACACACACACACACACACACACACACACACACACCTAAGTTCTACATGTGAGAGAAAAAATGTGGTGATATTCTGTTTGTGATCTAACAAATAAAGCTTGCCTGAAGATCAGAGTGCAGAGCTAAGCCACTAGTCAGCCATAGAGGCCAGGCAGTGGTGGCTCACACCTTTAATCCTAGCACTCGGAAGGCAGAGGCAGATGGATCTCTGTGAGTTCAAGGCCACCTTGGGCTACACAAGATTGATCTAGTCTAAAAGAGAAACAGAGCTAGGTAGTGGTGGCACAAACTTTGGATCCCAGCACTTGAGATCTCATGCATTTAATGCTAGCACTAGGGAGGTGGAGACAGGAAGTGATATGGTTGGGCAAAGAGCAGACTATAAGGTGGGAGAAGACAGGAGCTCAGTGCTCTTTCAGGCTAAGGATTCAGTAGAGGTAAGAACTCTAGTGGCTGGCTGCTCTGCTTCTCTGATCTTTCAGCATTTACCCCGATATCTGGCTCCACATTTTTATTAAGACCAATTAGGATTCATGCTACGAGATATAGTATTTGTTTTTCTGAGACTGGCATATTTTACCTACCATAATTATTTCCAGTTTTAGACATTTTCCCACAAAAGTCATAATTTCATTTTCCCAGTTCTTAATGTGTGTGTGTGTGTGTGTGTGTGTGTGTATCACATTTTTTAATCCATTAGTCTGTTGATGGACATATAAGCTGGTCCTATGTCTTAGGTATTATGAATGGTTCAGAAATAAGATGAATGTACAAGTATATTAATATGGTGGGACTTACAGTCCCTTGACTTCATAGTCATAGTTGTGGCACAACTGCATCATTCAGAAGTTCTAGCCTTCATTTCTTCTCAAGAACCTCCATAGTGCCTGTGCCAGCTTAAATTCTCGTCAGTGGTATCTAAGTGTTCTCCTTTTATTTTTAATTATGTAGGTGTGTGCACATGCACATGTGTGTAGTATGTGCACATAACTGCAGGTGCCTGTGGAAGCCAGAAGAGGGCATTGGATCTCCTGGAGCTGGAGTTGCAGGTGTATGTAAGCTACCCAAGGTGGGTGCTGGGAACCAAACTCTGGTCCTTTGGAAGAGCAGAAAGCACTCTTAACCTCTGAGCCATCACTCCAGCTCTTTCCCAGCCTTCTTACCAGAACCTGTTATCATTTGCTTTCTTGATAATGTCTCTTCTGGCTGAATGGACATGAAATCTGAAGGTAATTTTAATTTCAATATCCCGATGGCAAGGCTCTTGAAAGCCTTTCTGAATTCATTGGCCATTTGTGTTTTCTCTTTTGAAAATTGTCCATTCAGCTCATTAATCTATTCAGCAACTGTTGTTGGAGAGCTTCTCTCTAGGTCTCACCAAGCCCTGCAGTCCCACAACCCACGTATAAAATAATCACTCAGATGCTTATATTATTTATAAACTGTATGGCCATGGCAGGCTTCTTGCTAACTGTTCTTATATCTTAAACTAACCCATTTCTATAAATCTATACATTGCCACATGGCTCGTGGCTTACCGGCATCTTTACATGGTGCTTGTCTTGGTGGTGGCTGGCAGTCTCTTCCTCCATCTTCCTGTCCCTCAATCTTTCTCTCTGTCAGTCTCGCCTATACTTCCTGTCTGGCTACTGGCCAATCAGTGCTTTATTTATTAACATATTTGTCATACAGAATATCCCACAGCAAGCAACTGAAAATATCTGTTTAAAATTTGTGGAATTTTTGGTCTGCATTCTGGATATAGTTTTATAGCTGTCAAGATTTCTCCCATTCTGTAATGCTGTCTATTTTACTGTGCAGAAGTTTTTTTTTTTTACTGTTAAATTGAATATAACCCAATTGCCAAATTTTCAAGATATTTCCCTAGCTATTAGTGTTCTTTTCAGAAATTTCTTGCCTATTCCTGTTTCTTGGAGTATTTTTACTTGCATTCTCCAGTAGAAACTTCAGCATTTGAGGTTTTAAATTAAGGTACTTGACTCGCTTTGAAGCTATTTTTGTGTGTGATGGGAGGTATGCATCTTATTCCAGTCTTCTTTATATGGAGATCCAGGTTTCCCTGTCCCATTTGGTAAAGAAGCTGTCTTGCCCGTTTGTTCTTAAATCTTTTACTGCTGTGTATATAATTTGACACTTTTGTTAAAAGCAAATTTCATGCTATAGCTTTCTGGGTTTATTTCTGGTCTTCTATTCAATTTCATTGGTCTACGTGTCTGATTTGTGCCAATGCCAGACTGTTTGTGTTTGTTTGTCTAGTGTGATGCTTGGGTCAAGGGAGAACTATGGGAATCAGTCTCTCTCTACATCAAGTAGGTTCCAGGGATCAAACTTGGGCCATCGGGCTTGGTGGCAAGTGCCTTAGGTTTTGAGGCTTCTTACCATCATACCTATTTGTTACTATCACACTGTAGCAGTCTGATATCAGGTATTGTGATGCCTCTAACATTCCTGTTTCTGCTAAGGTGGCTTGTGTTTTTCTCCATCACTTATGTAATTTAGGATTTTCTAGTTCTGTGAAGAATGTTATCAAATTTGATGGATATTTCATTGATTCTGAAGACTTCTTTCAATTGTACAGATATTTTCGCAATATTACTTCTTCTAATCCATGAGCACTGGAAGTCATTCCACCTTTTGGTGTCTTCTTTTTCTTTTTCTTTTTAATCTTGGAGTCTTAAATTTTTCACTGTAGAAGTCGTTAATATCCTTGGTTAGTTTTATTTTATTTGTGTGCATGTGACTCTGTGTGGTGTGTGTGTGTGTGTGTGTGTGTGTGTGTGTGTGTGTGTAGATGTATGCTTGTGAGTACAGGTGCTTTTGGAAGGCAGAAGAGGGCATCAGATCCCCTGGAGCTGGATTTACAGGCAGTTGTGAGCTGTCTGATATAAGTTCTAGGAACAGAACTTTGGTTCTCTGCAAGAGCAGTTTGTGCTCTTAATCACTGAGCATCTCTCCAGCCTTTCCTTGGTTAGTTTTATCCCTAAGCATTTGTTTTTTAATCTATTGTAAATAAAATCAGTTTCTAAATTTCTTGGCAAGTTCAGTGTTGGTATATAGAAAAACTACTTATTTTTGTATTGGTTTTATATTATGCTATTTTTGCTGAAGGTATTTATCAGATTTCATATCTTCCTGATAGAGTCTTTACGGTTTGTTAAATATAGGAATGTATCATAGACAATGAGAAATAATTTGGCTTCTTCATTATTTTTGTGTCCATTTTATTTCTCTATCTTATCTTATTGCTTCATCTAAGACTTCAAAGTTTGTATTGAGAAAGAGTGGAGAAAGTGGACATTCCCAATTTTAGAGGAAATGTTCTTAGTTTTTCCCCATTTAGTAAATGTTTGTGATAGGTCTATAATATATAAACTTTAATATATTGAGATATGTTCACTCTATGCTTACTTCCTTCATGACATTTAGCAAGAAGAGATGCTGAACTTTGTCAAATGCTTTTTCTGCATCGATCATGGCAGTTATGTGACTTTTATCCTTCTCTGTTCCTATGATGAATTACATTTATTGACTTGCTATATATTGGACCAAACTTGCATCCCTGGATGAAACCAACTTGGTTGTGATGTGGTTTCTTCTTAACATGTTCTTGAATTAACATTTTGTTGAGTAATTTTCAATGTATGCTCACCAAGGACTTTGGTCTATAGTTTTGTTTGTTGTGGCCTTAAATAGCCCAGACCCACCTGCCTAGGGATGGCACTGCCCACAGTGGACTGGGGCCTTCTTTATCCATTAAAAATCAGTCTGGATTTGCTCTAAAGCTTCTCTTACTCTGGTGTTTACTCAACACCAATAGTCTCATATGTCTTTGGTATATGTAGATCTTGAAAAATGATACAAGTTGTTCCAAAAACCCACGCATAGGCCCATCAGGGGTTGTGCCAATCTTTTAGTGGTAGGTGGAAAAGAAAAGGCAGCAACTTAATTTTCTCCTTAGAAGAGGTATTTCAAGTTCTAGGTCATTGGCTCCCGAGATGTTAATGAGGTGATGGGGGGTTTTTGTTCTACCTTCTGGTTTGTATCTGAACATGTTGTCCTCAGGTCCCTGTTAATATAATTAGAAAATCTTAGACTTAGTTTCTTTTACAGCTTCATTTTCTGAAGTCAGACCGAGTTCTTCTCCTTTGAACATCATGAGCTCTAATCTTCATTCTGAATCTGGTGGCAACAAGGAATGTTCAGGTGAAGTTTTGAGGAGACAGAGTGCTAGCATCTAAGGGTAACCGTATCAGATGAAGATATTTTGTAACCAATTAACCAAGGGCAATACTCTTTGAGACATGCAGGGACAGTTACTACTTCTGTCAAGAGAATCTCAGGGCTACAGGCAGGCGGGGAGTTTCAAGATTCCCTGTGTCTCCTGAACTCAAGCAGATGCCTCCCATTCAAAGTTTCAAGCTTCCCTCTTCCCCTACCAAGGCCCTGTTTTCAGAAAAGACTTAGGTCTGGAATCCAGTGTGTACTATTATTATGTGAGCAGTATAGTTAAACCTTGAGTGTGGTTTTCAACAATATTGATCCTATGACTACAAAAAGGTAACCAGTTATTTTAACCTATAATTGCTCTATGGTAATCTTACTTAAACTAAGAGTAAGAACTAAATTTGTGATTTTTTTTTCCTTCTCAAATTCCCCTGGGCACTCACAAGTTTCCCTTCAATGGCAAGGTCCTGAGGGCAACTCACTTCATTAACTATCCAGTGAAGCAGACCTTCATTTCCCGTACTCACTTGATGAGTTCAGAATTTTATCAGGGTTAGGGATGTAGCACTTGCCTAGCATGCAAAAACACAGATTTTGGTAACTAGTACCATCCTCCATTCTTTTTTTTTTTTAGTACCAGTTTTCTGGGTGTGGAAGCAACACATCTATAACCTATACACTGGAGGATGCTGGGGTAGGAAGTTCATTAGTTTTGAAACTGGTATTTATAAACCGTTTTTACTGAAAAGTATTGATTTCCCGTTTGGGACCTCAAATTCAGCATGCAAATTGCTCAAGGGTTGTCTGTCTCACCCATCTCATTCCACATTAAAGATGAAGATGCAGAGATTAGTCATTGTCCTAAGCCTACAATCACCCAAGAGATTTCGAGAAGAGCTAAACGTTGCATCACTGAGGTCAGTTATCCATGAGGGTGAGGCTTTATCCTGCATCAGGACCATTCATCTCCTCATAACCACATTGTCCATTGAGGAGTAAGGACTTCTTCAGACCTCCTTGCAAGACTAGAGCTGAGTCAATGATCAGAGAGACCACAGGTCAGGACTGCTGGATCATGCTTATGATTGCCTTCTGCCCCAGTTCTTCCTCTAACTTTAAGATTGTATCAGCACACTGAAGATGGACTTGGGGTCACTTAGCTCATTGGGGTCGCTTGGTTCTTCTTCCTAACATAGCCACAATGAGTAAACCTCCCTCTGCTTTTCAGTAGCACTCTTTAATTGGTGTAACAGAATGGGAGGCAGAGTCTGGTGGATTAGAACTGGCAGAGCAGGGCCTTTTGCCCCAAAATTTCTAGTTACAGTTTGAAGCCTGACTGAGCTGTGTAGCAAATTTGAAGCCATTTGTGGTGATACAGTGAGATTCTATCTTAGTTAGGGTTTCTATTGCTATGAAGAAACATCATGACCATGGCAGGAAACAAGGAAACATTTAACTGGAGCTGGTTTACACTTCAAAAGTTTAGTTCATTATCGTCATGGCAGGAAGCATGGTGGCACACAGTCAGACATGGTGCTGGAGAGACAGCTGAGAGTTCTACATCTGGATTGGCAGGCAGCAGGAAGAGAGTGAGATGCTGGGCTGGCTTCAGCATCTGAGACCCCAAAGCCAACCCCTAGCGACACACTTCCTCTAACAAGGCCATACCTCGTAACTCGAATTGCTAAATGGTCTTTTTATAAAAAAAAAAAACCCAGAGTCTGATATTGGGGTGAATGCTGAAAGATCAGAGAGACAAAGGAACAAGCCACCTCTTATCTCTAGGATTCTTCAGCCTGAAAAGCTTGCCTCAGCCGAAAGACTTTAGTTCCTGTCTCCTCACGCCTTATATACCTTTCTCCGTCCACCCATATCATTTCCTGTCTCAATTTTCTTAGTGCTGGGATTAAAGGCGTGCGACTCCCAAGTATTGAGATTAAAGGTCTGTACCACCACTGCCTGGCTCTGTTTCTCTCCTAGACTGAGTCAGTCTTGTGTAGTCCAGGGTGGCTTTGAACTCACAGAGATCCAGATGAATCTCTGCCTCCCAAGTGCTAGGATTAAAGGTATATGCCACAACTGTCTGGCTTCTATGTTTAATCTAGTGGCTTGTTCTGTTCTCTGATCTTCGGCAAATTTATTAGAGTACACGATGTATTACCACAATACCTCCTAATAGTGCTACTCCCCATAGGCCTATGGGGGCCATTTTCATTCAAACCACCACATGATCTCAGAAAGGTAAAGAACAAAAATGAACCTACAAATAGGACACACACACACACACACACACACACACACACACAACTTGGTAAAATGTAGAATCATCAGAAACATGAGCCTCTGAGCCTGCCTCTGGCAGATTATCTTGATTATATTAATATTAATTGAAGTAGGAAGACCTCTGGACTGTTGGAGGGACATTCCCTAGGCAGAGGATCTTGGACTCTGTAAGAGTAGAGAAAGCAAGCTAATGCTGTTAAAGGTAGCCCAGCAGACACAGTTTACAGCCAGTTGAAAGTCTATTTCAGCTAGCTGGAGCCACACCCAGATATTTGGGGGACCTACCTGTGGTCATGGGTATCCAGAGCACAGGGTTTTTAAAGAAAAAACAAACAAACAAACTCTTGGCATCTCACTCAGCAGCTATAGGGAGGCTTCTCAGAAGCAAGCAGCTTAAAAGAAATTAAGACAAGTTAGCTAGGACATTGTGACTATAGGTCCTAGAATAGAGTTGATAATTTTCTATGGGGTTCTCCATCAAGGATATCAGATTCTAGTTAACCTCAAATGACCTCAGTAAGAATACAGTGGAGGGACCCCTGCACTGTCTTGTCCTGTTGGAACACTAGCATGCCTATATCCATTGCTCCCTTCTGACTGCATGTAGATGTAATGTGACCAGTTGCCCTAAGTTCCTGTTGCTGTGACTTCCATGCCATGGGAGACTGTGGCCTGCAACTATGAGCTTAAATAGCCCTTTCTTCCGTAAGTTGCCTTTGCCAGAGTGTTTTATCACAGCAACAGGGAAAGAAACTAAAACAAAAGGCAGCCACAAGTAATTTGGTTAATTACATTGCCTCTGTATGAATTATTACTGTTCCATGTGCAATTGTCAAGGATTTAGCGATACATTCAAGCCCAAGGGTACAACCATGCCAATCGTGAAATGATATTCTTAAACATATTGCCAAATAGCCAAGAATCAAGGTGGGCATTCTTAGGGGTTACCTTTCTGAAAAGGTCACAAGAAACAGTTTCAGGAATTGGCAAAATGGAAATATACGAGTTAAAAGGTTTCAGTAGCAAAGGCAACCAGCATCAGAGTGAAAAGCAGACTATACAAGGGTGAAGAAGGCTTTGGCAACTCTACATCAGACAGGAGAGCCATGATATAAGAACAGCTAAGAAAACTAAACAACAAAAATTGTCTGATCACTAAATGGGCTGTTCAAGAATATAAATGGCCAATAAATATTTGAAAAAACAAACAAACAAACATTTAATGTTCTTAGCCATCAAGAGAACACAAATTGAAACTTCTTTGGGAGTTCATCTTCACCCAGTCAGAATACCTGTCATCAACAAACAAAAAATGACACTAAATGCTGGTGAGGGTGTAGAGAAGCATATGAGCTATTGTCATGGGTGTAAAATTGTGCAACCACTGTGGAAAATAGTGTGGAGGTTCCTCAAAAACTGAAAATGAACCTACAGTATGACCCAGTGATGGCGTTTGTGGTGGCTGGAAAGAAAATGGCCCCCAAAAAGAGTGGCATTATTAGGCCATGTGGTTTTGTTGGAGTTGGTGTGGCCTCATTGGAGAAAGTGTGTCACTATGGGGATGGGCTTTGAGGTCTCCTATGTTCCAGATACCACCCAGTGTCTCAGACCACTTCCTGCTGCCTGTGATGAAGATGTAGGACTCTCAGTTCCAGCACCATGTCTGCCTGGATGCCGCCATGTCCCATCATGATGATAAAGGACTAAACTTCTGAAACTGTAAGCCCCCCATTAAATGTTTGTCTTTATAAGAGTTGCTGTGGTCATGGTGTCTCTTCACAGCAATAGAACCCTAAGACAACCCTTAGGTGTATAGCCACAGAATTTTAAGCTTACATGCAACAGAGATTCTTGCACACCTGTGTTTACTACTTCACCACTCACAATGGTGGAAAGGGACCAGCCTATAAATTCATCAACAGATAAATGGGTAATGAAAATGAAGTACATACACACAGTGGGATTTTTTACAGCCATAAAGAAAAAAAAATATAGTGCTAGGAAAATAGATGGAACTGGAGAGCAATGTGTCATGCAAAACAAATCTCACACAAGAGTTTCATGAATGAAAGCTATATTTAAAATTGCACACACCGTGTGTGTGTGTGTGTGTGTGTGTGCGCGCGCGCGCGCGCGCACAATTTTGTAGGTCTGTGAAGTAGAAAGGAGAAGGATGCATATGACCTGAAGGCAATAGTGGGGACTCCTTGGGTGGAGGAAAAGAATCAGTCAGTCAGCTGAGCAGAGGTCCAGCTGAGTATGAGGAAAGGAGACAAAACAGAACAAAGTATAACATCACATAGGAATGAAAACACTGCTGTGGAACCCATTATTTCTGTGTTAGATGAAAAAAATTAATGAAAAAATAAGAATTGCCTTGATAAGAGCAGTTAGTCCCTCAGAAACACAATGCTAAACTAAACCACAAGTCTTTGAAGACGTCTGTTAAGTACCTTTAAAACTTAGAATTTGTATTCTAGTGATGGGAATAGTGAAATCTGGGAATAGGTGGTACTGAATGATTTAATTAGCAGGGAAAATAGTAGGAAAAATGCCACTGGGAGTCTAGATGACATATAAATTTATTTCTGTCAGTCTACACTTGACCTACTAATCCTATATAAAATCTTGACACTGTTATAAAAAAATCTTTTGGAAGACAAAATGAAATTCAATGGATATTTTCATTAGTTATGAGTTTTCTTTTTATAATTTTTAATAATATTTCATCAATTCTTTGAGACTTTCATACACTGTATTTTGAATACATTTCTTTTTTTTTTTAACTCATCATACATTTGTATCAACATGATGAGTCATAATAGATCCATGGCTGGTGAATTCACCGTAAAATTGAGGAACAAAATACAGAAAAATGTACTTTTGGGTAAGTTTACTATAGGGTCTAGTTACAAAGATTCTCTTTATTTAAATTTTTCTTAATGTTGGTTTACATTTTAATAAACTGATGTCTGACTTTCTCATGCCCATCCTTATTCAAAGGATCACATTTAAGTAAGTCACACACTACATTTAAGAAAAATCTTTTTTTCCTGAGATTGCATTGCATTTTAGGAGCCAATACACTCAAAATGCATTCAAATAATAAAGTGTACCAAATGCTGCATTTAGCCTTTCATGTGTTTAGTATTTCAAAAGCAGTCTAACAGCCTTTTTTTTTAATCATTGTCATAAATCATAACACAGATGGTGGTTAAATTTCAGTTCAGTACCACAGACTATCAATATGGCTATTTGGTAGATGGCTTCATTTTGCATTGACTGATACAAACACCTTATTTCATTTAGTTTGCTACCAAATAAATCACACATGAGCTTTTAACTCTACTAGCCTGATAATCTTGCAAGTGCTTTTTATCTGCATGGAGCATATCTGACATCTAAACTCAATCCAGAAAAAATAAAAACAGAATTCCAAGTTTATTCTCCTTTATCTGAGGAGGGGCATCATGCCAGCAAATAATAGTTGAATTATTACATTGGAGGGTGTCTCAGTTTCTTTTTATGTTTGTGTGACAGAATCAACTTTGGAAGAAAGGATTTGTTCCAGCTTCCAGTTCAATGGGGAACTGGATGGGGAAATCAAGGCAGCAGGAGCTGGAAGCTGCTGATCACATGGCACCCACAGTTAGGAGACAGAGAGAAGTGAATGCAAGCTTGATGCCCAGTTCCCCTTCTCCCTTTTTTACAGTTCAGGGAAATGGTGCCACCCATGATTGGTGGGTCTTCCCACCTCATTAACATAATCAAGACAGTCCCTTAGGAGGGAGCTAAACACTTCCTCCATTTTAGCTTCCAAGGCAATGGTGGAAGAGGTGGTAAGACAGTCAGGATTCCACATCATTAGTAACTATGGAAACAAATCAAAGCTATATGTGATGCTTTGCACCAAGGATATTGGCTAGGATGAAAAAGAATAAAAGTAGCAAGTGTTGGTAACAATAGAAACTGGAATTCTCAGACACTGTTGGTGGCTAAATGTTGCCCTGGACAAGCAGTTAAGATCCTTCAAGTAGTTAAACATAATGTGATTGTATAACCCAGGATTCTACTCTTAGATACGTACTTAAAAGAACTAAAAAACAACCCCATAAGAACTTTTACGGATATGTTTATAGCGGCATTAAGAGTAACAACCAAACAGCAAAAACAACCCAAATATTAGTTAAAAAGCAGGTATAGCTACACAATGAAGCATTATTGGGCAATTACAAGGAATGAAGTACTGATATAATATGCATTGTGGATAAAATTTAAGACATTATTCCAAGGGAAAAAAGAACTGCATGTATTATTTGAATCCATTTATTTAAAATGTAGGCGTATGTATATTGGTAGAGGGTGAAAATAGATTTGTGGATGTACAAGAATTTGAGGGTGTGAGGAAAGGGAATTACTGCTATGGGTAATAACTATGGAGTTTCTATTGGTACTAATGCAAGTCGTAAGGGTGGATTCCTGCCTGTGATAATCAAAAATTAAAATTCAAACTTACAAAAGATGAACTTCCTGGCACACGGATTAGATGTCAGTAAAGCTATATATATTTTTTTCAGTAAAGCTATAAATATATATATATTTCATATATTTTTTTCAGTAAAGCAATAAATATATATATATATATATTTCATTCTCAGGCATCAGTCCTATACTTAAATGAATCTAAGAGTGAGGACTTCATTAAATTTTGGTTCTTGATTACTTTGCTTGTCCCATCCTAAGCCAGGACTTTCTAGTATACTAGGGAATTCAGTCAGGGGTTGAATCTTAGTCTATTTGCTCACACTGCTTCTCTTTATAACTCCAACTCTCCATGCTGTATCTACCAGCTGATCACCCTACCTAGACCCCATGTCCTCTCCGTGCTAACGCTGATTGAAGCAGGAAGGTGGCTCTGTGTGTCTGAATCTGCTGTAGTCATATGAATACCGCATATGAAGTAGGTGCTCTGATCCCTGTTGAATAAAGTCTCATTTCTTGGGGAAAAACTACTCATTGATTTCCTGTTGCTTTTAAGCTACTATCTAACATCCTTCCTGGATGACGTGTGGGTCCTTTTGTGACTGCCACCTTATCGGCTGCCTGGATCTCTTCCTGCATGGAGATCCCCATCTAGTACTCTGGTACTGAGCCCTTGGTAGATCATGGGGTGTTTCATGAGCTCTGTCTCTGCTTTGGTTTTGTGCTCGTTCCTCCCTTTCCTGGAACATTCTCTCCAAATAATAGCTTGGTTTCTACCTAACTCGTTCTTTCTCTCTCTTTGCTTTACACATGTCAGACTGCATCACTGTCTGAAGGTTCTGATCTGCCCTGACTCTTTCCTCTTTATTCTTCGCTGACATTTCCCCCAACAAATCTCTCTCTTTCTAATCCCGTCTTGGCGTTTCCTTCTCTTTGGATGTGAATGAAATGTCATTTCTATTCGCTCAGTGTTTTTTACTTCAGCAGTTGTGCAATTGTAATAATATGAAGTTAATGCCTTTGCTTTCTTTCTAAACACCACAAAAACTGAATACCCAAACTGGTTTCATTGACTCGGGTGCGACT
This sequence comes from Peromyscus nudipes, assembly GCA_902168325.1. Lineage (NCBI taxonomy): Eukaryota > Metazoa > Chordata > Mammalia > Rodentia > Cricetidae > Peromyscus > Peromyscus nudipes. The sequence goes on along the minus strand of CABHPH010157575.1, from coordinate 41,226 downwards.
GATTTCTTGTTTTGTTCAAGCCATTGCATGATGATTGCGACAGTGTTTTTGTGATAGTCATTCATAATCCCTCATGCATTTACACACCCATTGGTCTTCATTTCTCCCATTTGCAGCTACTCCCCTTTGGTATGAATTACCTCTTTCAGAATTTCCTTTAATAAGGCCTCTGGTAACAAACTCTCTCGGTTTTTTGTATGTATGAAATTGTCTTTATTTTAGCCTCACTCTTGACAGGTAATTTTTGTTGGGTATAGAACTGTAGGATGACAGTTATTTTCAATGACGTGAGTATGGAAGCAATTGAAAAGCTAGAAAATGTCTGTGTGTAAATATTTTTCAAGCTCAATTATCTCCTTGTTTATTCCATAGACATAAGTATGCTCCAGACAAATTAAAAATGTAAAAGAGAAATCCTTTTCTTAATAAAAGAACATCCAGGAGATTGTATTTTTGATACAAAACTACCTAACCATGAGGCAAAGGTCTGATAGATTTGACTATATGTACAAATAAAAAAATCTGTTGAATTCAGAGAACTTGGATAGTCCAACAGACAGATGTTAGACCAAGAGAAAGTAAAATCATTAATATAGTATTTGCTCTTTAATGTGGAAGAAACTTTAAAAGTTAAATAAAAGATATTAATAAAAATAGATATGCAATTGTCTGATAACTATGCAAAGAAGGGCTCAATCTCATCAGTTATCACAAAATGCACATTAAACAGCAATAAAATACTTATTGTTTTATGTTTTGGTAAAAACGTAAAACCTCAGTGCGTAGATGGGTTTTAGAATGAGATTCCTGTCTATTCTGAGAATGAGGAGATGGACCCTTGATGGAGCTTCCATTTAAGGTCAAACTATTACTGGCATACACATCTGATCCCCCTAATCCTAGACAGAGACATTGCCAGCAATCTGTCTTTTCTTTGTTATCGTGAATTTACTCCTGTTCCCTGTATCATTTTCACAATGCAGACATGAGCTCACAGCTACCCAGTCATTTCACGTGCAAGGAGCTCAAGAGCTGAGCATGTGAAACAATCCTCCTGTGACTTTGACATCCTTCCCAAGCCAGCACAGTTGTACCTACTCACCATCGCCATTTCTGTTTTTCAGTTCTTTCTCAACTCTATTCAGTCCACCTTTCACCTGTCATTCTACTTAAAAGTCCTTGTAAAAGTCAACAATTGTTTGTAAATCTAACTTCCTAAGCCATAGGCCATGACCACCGAGGAGTCATGGAACTGAATGTGGGAGGCTATGAAAAATTAGCAGCAGTTTTCTGAATGTGCAATGGACAAAAATTACTTTAAAATTAAATGTAATGAGTCCGTGATGTTTCTGGGAGCTCTTACCTGTGGTGTTTTGGGTGACTTTAGTGTGAACACACAACTCTAGTGAGTGCTTTGCACCACACATGCCAGCCAATGCCGACAAGGCTGCCCAAAACCCCTCGGTTCGGAATCAAGATTATTATTGTATGTTATGAATTGCAGTGTTGTTACTGCTCTTATGGAAACATAATAGTTCAATTACAGAAAAAAAAGACCTTGAACCCCATCCTGCTGTTATTCCTCAGCCTGTAAGTATCAGATTAGTTTGTCTTTGAATTGTATTGTGTTAAATGTTTGCTTTTAAAAACTGCTGTTTCAGTTGCTTGCTGACTTGAGTTTTATAGAAAACTCATTCAGTGAATTTTGACTCGGAGTTAAGACACAATTTCTAACTGCTGAAATGTCTATACACATACTTCTGCTGATTTGGTGTATGTGTGTGTGTGTGTGTGTGTGTGTGTGTGTGTGTGTGTGTGTGTTAGGAGGCACTCGTGCATGCACATGGGGAAGCTGGTCGACTGCTTTCCATCTTAGCTTTTTTGGGACAGGTTCTCTCACAGAACCTGAAGTTCACCATTTTGGCCGGATTGGCTGGCCAGCAAGCCCCCAGGATCTGCCTGTCTCTGTGCGCTCTCCATTTACTACTGGACCTGAGGTCTGATAGCCTGATATAAATCCTAGAGTCTGTAGATAGGAGAACTAAGAGCTGGGTGTCTGATGGCTGCAGCAGATGGATGATGTCTCAATGAAAGAGAATTCATCTTGCCCTAGTCTCTCTGTCTGTTTCTTCTGTTTAGGTCTTCAACCAATTCAATACCTGCCCACATTGGCATGTGGCTCTTCCTTATTTAGTCTATTTATTCAATAACTAATCCCTTCTATAAATGCTTTCATAGCCACACCTAGAAATGAATGCTTTAACAGACACTGGATATTTCTTCCTTGATTCAGTTTGACTCAAAGGTTGACTATGACAGATTGCTCTTGGGGCCTGGCAGAACAAGTGGTGTAATTGTACCCTAAGCTTATTTGTCCTTCTATGCTACATTGCAGAAGGCTGTCCCTGAAGGGTCTTTCCCAGCCGTACTTAGTAGCATGTTTTGCCAAAATAGGACAAGTGGTAGGAGGCAGAAAAAGAGTGACACAAAGTCCTTCCTTCCTTCCTTCCTCCCTTCCTTCCTTCCTTCTTCCCTCCTTCCCTCCCTCCCTCCCTCCCTTCCTTCTTTTTTGACAGTGTTTCCACAAGCAGCCAAAACAACTGTTCAACTTCCACATCTTCCGCATCTGTAGCCTAGAGTGATCACAGTTTCTAGTGGCCTCAGACTCTAAGAACACTGCTTGCTTTTGTCCCTCCAGCCTTGGGGTAGTGGCAGTTTCCTGTTGTTGCTCATATTTGGTTGCTTCCCTGTTTTAGGTGAGATTCCTAGCGTTCTTAATCTCCTGCCAATCAATTTGATGCATTAAATTCCCTTGAATCTAGATGTCATGGTACTATATTGTTTTGATTTCGTGGTTGTATGTTGTATGTATGTATGCCTGCTGGTGTGTTCACTTGTGTGTGCATGTGTGGAGGAGGTCAGAGGTCCATCTCAGGTGTCTTCCTAATGTTTTGAGACAGGGTCTCTCATTGAACCTGGCTGGCCAGTGATCCCTCAGAATCTGCCTGCTGCCTCCTGCCACCCCTGTGCTTGGTTACAGATAAACACTGTCACAACTGGCTTTTACCTGTAAGCTTGGGGTCCAAACTCAGGTCTTCCTAACTGTGCAGCAAGCATTTTACCCATCCCTCAATCTTGCCAGCCCCATTTTAATTTTTTACTTGTAAGGACTAAGCATTGAGCAAGCACCCTTTGGTTCCTTCCTGTGTCCTGGCCTGTCCTCTGATAGATTGTTTCAGGGATAGATCACTCAGGGCTTCCTCTGAAGTCTTCCAGGAAAGCATTGTGAATGAGAGGCTTGCCTACAGGAGTCAACCTGGCAAAAGAGTGCTGGGTAACTGTCATTACCAGGAAATCTGTAGTGTACAGTGAGGTTAGAAAAGGAGGAGGCTCATACCTTTAAATGATGTGATGATATAGAGAGCACACTTCCCAATTTCCTTAAAAAATAGGCTTCCAGCCCATCTCCTCAGTGCACCATTCTGTAAGTGCACTATTTTAAATTGATGGTTTATAAAAACCACATTTGCAGATCACTCTTAGTGTGTAGGTATTTGGATTATATTTGGATCATATTTGGATTATATCCCCCCTTTTAAAAATCCTTTTAGAAGAAGCTGGGCATCAATCTTTATTCATCAGCAGTGCTTCTGATGTTCTAGGATAAAGCGAAGATATCTTGTCCAAATCAGAGAAACTGTCTTCAGTGGAACACCTTGGTTTATGCTGGAAGCATTGTAGAAACATGTATTGTGACAAGCCCAGGTTGGATAAGCGTTTGTAACCGGTGAAAATCCCCTTAGTTTATTGCCACATTTTCAGTTTCCTTCTAGTTTCTTCTCTCTGCCCTACTCTCTTCATCACCATAACAACACAAAGGAAAATTTGGAGATTCAGTAGGGTGTCAGCCTCTTTTCAAAAGCACTTACAAAAAAATGTTCTAACGCGATGCTTTATGAAGGGTGGCCTCTATAGTTAAAATAGAAGGGGTAAAGTCTGAGGAATGCAGAATTTAAGAGTACAATTTTAAATGTCATTTAGTTCAATTGAATGCTAACTTTCTAGAAAGAAAAAAGAAATTCTGTAAAGATCAAGCCTTTGAATGAGAAACAAAACAAAAACCCAAGTATTAAAGGAAAGAAGTCCAAGTGTTACTGTGAATATTCACAGTACAGCTGACAGGTCTGAGGCTGAGGATTAGGCAATCCTGATTTTCATATCTACATAGACTGTGATGAATTTAGTCAGTTACAGAGGAGTACTCTTCAGATCTCACTTTGAAAAGAGAATCCACTGCAAATTGGTCGTTAGTGGATAGCTTCCCTCTTTTCAACACCTTTGGTACCTGCCACTGAATCCACATCACAGCCTTAGTCTCTTGGGTGGCTTCTGGCGAAAAATTGATCATGCCTTGGAAGTACAGCCTGGCCGTGCTCCTTAAGAGTCATCCTTTTTGGAGTCTCTCTTGGCCTGGCTAAGACAACCTGAAGCTGTACTAGATGAAGCCTGTAGCTCTTCCTATCCAGCTCTCCCCTCCCTCCTCTCCCTTCACAGAATAGGCACACATCATCAAAGCTCTTCTTGTCTCCATTTGCTCCTTTGCCCCTAAATCTTTCATAGGCATTTCCTCCAATTTGCATCCCAGAAATCCCCAACTAACACTTTGGAGCCATCTTTGGTTTAATCTGAAACTCATTCACCCTTTTCTACCCCTACTGTGAAAAGATCTATTTGAAAGTACCCAGCCCTGTACTAGTGACTCAGAGTCAAAAAGCCGCAGCTAACTGCATGTTTTGGGCTTCTGTTAAACTGCTTGCTTACTTTACTTACCCCTGCAACTGCCAACCAGGATGTAATTTTTCCTGTGTTCTTTGCCTTTAAAAGGTCCCTGTGAAAGGTCCCTACATTTGAGGCTGCTCTGTGAGAAGCATTTCTCTTCAAGCAGAGATAACCAGACTACAACCCACAGCTCCAGAGAAACTAGCTACTAACAAGGAGGACCCTAAGGGGGGCGCATGAATCGCCCTTGGAAGGGGAAATAGAGGAGATCTCCATGAGTAAACTTGGGATGGGGGGGCAATGGAGGGTGGGAATGGGGGATGAGAACATGAGGGAATGGGATGGTAGAGCTGGAGCAGGGACAGAATGGGGGAGCAGTGAGGGAGATACCATGATGGTGGAAAACATCATTGAACATGGAGAGCCTGGGTGCTGGGGAGGTTCCCAGGAAACCACAAGGATGACCCCAGCTTAGACTACTAGCAATAGAGGAGAGGGTGTCTGAACTGGCTTACCTCAGTAATCAGATCAGTGAGTGCCCTAACTGTCATCATAGAGCCTTCATCCAGTAACTATTGGAAGCAGATGCAGAGATCCACAGTCAAGCACCAGGCCGAGCTCCAGGAGTCCAGTTGAAGAGAGAGAAGAGGGATTCTATGAGTAAGGGGGCATCAAGATCATGATGGGGAAACCTACAGAGACAACCGAACCAAACTAGTGGGAACTCATGAACTTTAGACCAACAGCTGGAGTAATAGTAGAGTGAACCCAAACACATGCCAAGCAGAATTTTTCACCAAAGGTTTGTATTTCCCTATGTGAGCTATGCTGGAATTTGCTTCATCCCTGATAGAAAACATCACTGGAGCATGAGCTTTCTGCATTGGAGACAAAAAGATCTGTTAGAGGGCTTGACCAGGCTGCCCCAGAGCTAAATCTTGCAGACCAGTTTCTATCACAGGACAGAAGGAGGCAGGGCACATTGTGTGCACTTGAATGTAAATAAACAATTTAGCAGAATATCAATTTTAAGAGTATCAATGAAGAGTAGAAAAAGAAAAGTCAGTCTTTGACATGAACTACAATAATGAATTGTTTCAGTTAAGTATCATCATCAGTAGATGTTAAGATACTTGTGAAAAACAAATATTTGTACAGTTTAAATACACATTTCTTCAATAGATTCAAAATTACAAAGGCAAAGTAATTTTACAATGGAGAAACTCAGCAGGCATCCCTTTATTAAGAGACCAAAGTAAATATCACTGTAAGACAAGTAGACATCCTGTACTTTCTGGAGTGATGTACAAATGCCATGTTTCTATAGTGTTCTTGCCTAAAATAGCTAATTAGCAGACAGTATCTGAAAAGAGAAGACCCAAGGGAGAGTCTACAAAACACATGCATGCAATAAAATATAATATCCATTCCCCATTCCCTTCCTCTACCTTCTCCCATATTCCTCTAACATGGCCCCTCCCCACTTCATGTCTATTTTTTGATAACTCATTAAGTACAATTAATAATGCCTGTGTGTACATGGGGAGGGGCATCCTCCTGAGAATCAGAAAGAACCCTCCCCTGACCCAGGCTGAGGAAATATCTCCAAAGAGCTGTAAGAGCCAGCAGGTAGGGAGGAATGCAGTGGCATGCTTTCCTCTGGACATGGCAGGGTAATTGGGCTGAGAAACTCATAGTGTCTGAGGTTACCTGCATAAAATCAAGCTAGCCCAGATCCCAGATAAATGAGGGGGGTGTTCTCCAGGCCCCACCCCTGACTGAGGAACTCCTGGCACTTGATATCTGCTGAGGGAATGAAAATCATTTCCCCCCACCCTGCTGTTCTATGTAGTCTTTTTGCAACTTCATTTTATTTTTTTGTAAGTCTCATATGGTTCCAGAACAAAAAAGAAAATAAAGAGCCCATTCCTGGAAGCATTCCTTCACCTTTAGATTCATGTGATGAAACAAGACAGAAGTGACATGGAAGATTACCTGACAATAAATAAAACATGTATTAGGTATTAATTCATAGTCTACTAAATTATTTTAATAAAAATATGAACAAATGATTGAGAATGTAATACTATAGTATGACTTTAAATATGTAGATAAATAATTTTCAATTCATGCAATTTTGATTTTATGGGAATTTCTCTAAAAAGAAAACCCTCTGAAGTAAGAATAGTCATAAACTAATAACATTTGTCATAGAAACTGAACAAATTCATGGAACCTGGTTTTAAGAGAGGTTCTTGATTTTCTTCCTAATTACAAATAGTCATCAATTAATGGATAAATTTAGCAGCTAAAATATAGTAGTATATTGAGGGGTTTGGCATATATTATTATTCAAGAATGTCTTCATTAAAAATAATAGAAAAGAAAGACTTGATCTAGTTCAATTCTGGATTCTGAGAATAGCTTTCAATCCTGACATCTCAGAAGCAGCAGGAACCTACTCTGGGCAAACTCATTACCTGAAAGGAGACCTTTTCATTTAAAAGCCCGTATCACAGAACCAAGGAAGACACAAAAATATTCACAGCTTTCCAGAAGGCAATGAAATCAGGTGCAGACACAATGCCTGTCCGATTTGGATGATGGATCTATTCCCGGCTTCTACGACACAGAATATTGACGTTCTGGTTTTGGAAGGGCGGGGTCCTGAGAAATAGAATAGAAATGCTAGGAGTTCAGTACGATGGCCTATACAAGTCCACTGCAAAGACTTGGGTGAATATTTGAATTTTCTAGAAAATACTAATTAAAATTCTTTGAGAACACACCTTTAAGATGACTAGAGGCTGACACTTCACACAGTCCCTGCTTGTATTAGCCTAGGTCACATGTGTTCTCACACACTCAGAAAACCCTCACAAGCCACCCTACAGGTAGTTGTTCGTCTTCGTCTCTACTTTCTAAATGTGAAGCTGAGGGGCAGAGGTAATCTAACTTGCTCGAGTGGCTAGTAAGTGCTGAGTCAGGATCCAGACCTGGGCATCCTGGCTCCAGGGGTTGGCTTGAAGCTTCTATATTTTATTTAATGCCATTTAGGGTTGATTCTTTATTGTATTACGTTCACTTTTACCTTCTGGCCACAGGCCGTCATTTTTCTATTGGCTTTGGCTGTGTTGTAGCTGCAATCAATGTCTTAGAAGCACTTTCTGCACATCAAACCACTTAATGCCCATACAAGTACATGAATCTTAAGGGCTCTGTTGTGCAAACTGGGGTTAAGTATCAGTCTCTCCGGCGATAGCTAGTAGCTAGCCAAGGTGAGTCAGTGTGTAAGAGAGCTAGTAGCTAGCCAAGGTGAGTCAGTGTGTAAGAGAGCTAGTAGCTAGTCAAG
>CABHPH010157575.1:7505-33085 GCA_902168325.1 Peromyscus nudipes | reverse complement strand
GAGAGCTAGTAGCTAGTCAAGGCGAGTCAGTGTGTAAGAGAGCTAGTAGCTAGCCAAGGTGAGTCAGTGTGTAAGAGAGCTAGTAACCAGCCAGGTGAGTCAGCGTCCAGTAGCCACCAACGCAGGGCTCCTGTTCTCAAACACTGCTGTAAACTAAGTCTGAAGGCTGTTATTTCCCCTTCGGGTTTGTTCTCTGTTTCTTCCATATCATGGAGTTTTGGTGACTGCAAGACCACCCTGTTTGCATGTCACTTCCCAGATGCCCTGGAAGCTAGGTTTGGTTCAGCAATTAAGCTCAAACCAATGGAATGTGAATAGAAGGAAATGCTGCAATTTCTACCAAGAAAATTGCTCACTGCAGATGTCTCTTCTTCCTGTTGGGTAAAAAAAATGGAGCTGTCACATTGGCCAGACCTATCAGACTGCAATACCATATTTCTTTGGTTCTGGAGATGAGTCACAGCTCTTAAAGAACTTCTCTAGGCCATCACGTCGGAAGTGTTTTGATGACAAGAATATGTCCTGACAACAAGGGCTTTGTTTTGCTGTTTGTTTTTCTGGCGATCACAACTTAACTTCCACCATGATACCAAATGACTGGATTTTCCAAGTATTCACCTGTGCTCGTAGTCCAGAACGTAAGCATTCTGAGAACTGTCACTTGACAATGTTCAAGGTTTTTTAGTTCATGAACAGATATAGTCACATACACGCACGCACACACACACACACACACACACACAAACACACACACACTGCCATTCACCAACCTGCAATTTCCCAGAGTTATTAAAATGATGTGACTGCATAGTGTTTAATGAGGCAGAGGAAAATATGGTCATGATTTTTTTTCTAAGTACTGGGAATTGAACCCAGGGCCCATGCCTTCTAGCCTATTCTACCCTATCACTCACTACACTACACTCACAGCTCTCATAATATTTTTTACGGTAAAAATAAAAACCTTGCAAAATGGCTAAGAGAGCTCTGGCTTATCATGGCAGGTCTATGTAGTGAGCTGGTGAAGTGGAAGGGCGTTTTTTCTCTCCTTTTTATGTTTTGTTTCTTTTTGCTTATCTACATTTACACTATTTTTCCTGTGAAGTTTTTTTATTAAATTTTATAAAGATGAACTAAAAGTAGAACCTACACACAAATAAAAAGGCTGCCCTTGCCAAGAGGTCCCTAAAATGCAGTTCTCAGATAGCTGTGGGCTCAGTTCTCACTCGTGTAACAAGAACAGACAGATGTAGGCTCAGTTCTCACTCGTGTAACAAGAACAGGCAGATGCAGGCTCAGTTCTCACTTGTGTAACAGGAACAGGCAGATGCAGGCTCAGTTCTCACTCGTGTAACAAGGATAGACAGATGTAGGCTCAGTTGTGTCTCTCCTCCACACAGCCTTCCTGGGTCGCAGTCTGACTGAGGCTCTGCCAGATTGGACAAGTAACTTCCAAGTTACCATGGTCACGTCCATTCCCCTCACTAAGAATGAATAAATAACACAGAGAAATGCACAGGACAGGTGTTTCAGATCCAGGTCTGGAAGCAGCACACGTTGTGCTCACATTGCATGGTCAGGAACTCAGGCCTGCCACAGCATACCACATGGTTAGCTTATGAAGTAATATCCCTGTTCTCAGCTCTTCATCCAGGTTAAATAAATGACTGGACAATTTGGTTTTATTTTTAATTCTTAGAATATTTTTAGTTAATCTTAGTGCTGTTAAAAGATAATCTTTCAATTAAAAATATTCTTTCCAAAAGAGAAAGGAAGGGAAATTTCTCTCTCTAAAAATTCAGGATGTAGCCTGTTATTTTTCAGCTTTGTAACAATCCTGTCAATTCACTTCGCTATTATGCTCATTTCTGAACGAGTGGCATCCTATTACTTATAGGTCAGGAAGAGAGCTGGCATTCATTCCTGTCTCTAGGGTGAAGCTGATGAATTCTAAGATTGATTCATGGTGAACAAATTAGTTTTAAAACCAGGGGATTCGCGAGTTTGGCATTTTCGTTCTTTGAATCACAGATTGCTATCTGTGGATCGTTTTATAGACATAAGTTCTTTGCTGCTGCTTCTCACTCTCTTCCTCTGAGTCCCTTCTGCCGGGTAAATGAGTAACTTCTGCAGTACTGAATATAGTCTGAAGAATTAGAGGAGGCTTCTTTCTTCTGGTGTTGTTTGCAACAAATTCTTCTGATCAAGGACCCCTTAAACCATGTCCCCTCTCCACCAGCATGAAATACTCCCAGTTAGGGAAGCATTGCTTGCACTCTGACTATCTGGTCCAGGTGAAAGCAGAGGAGGGAGGTGCCTAAGAGCCTTGAAGTTCTGAGTCAGAAGAGCAGGACCAGTGGGTGAATGAGTATGAAGTTGTGGGGTTTGAGTTAGAAAAAAATGAAAGGTAATGGACAGTGTTTTCAAAGCTAACAGCTCTTCTGAGGACTGATTCCCAAACCTGTGCCTTTAACAGAAAAGTCAGTAATCATGGGCAATTCAACACTCTAGAACCCATCTTCTCTATTGTTCCTATATCTTCTTTCTCTCCTTCCTCCTGTCTTCCTGCTTCCTTGATTTTTTTTTGCATGCTTCTCTTTTTCCTAGTACTATCCTTAGCTATTTATATGACTTCTCCATCCTTAAGATGGCCACCAAATTGACCATTCTAAAATGCACACATTTGTTGATAGGTGTCTGAAGCACCAAATAGGTGTGCTAGGTCCAGGGTCGATGAGGTTACACAGGATGCACTTTCTGCTTTCCAGTAGCTCACATCTAGTCATTCTGGAACTTTCACTCTGTGGGAGTATGAAAGGCAGAAAAGAAAAATTTCTCAGAAAGAGTCAGGAGACATGTCCCTGACACTTAGGCTTGAGTTTTCAAGATAAATAGGATTTTTCCAGGTAAAGAATGATGGAAAAGACCTTTTTCCCAGAAAGGACACTGTACCAACTCTTTTCCTTAAAAAAAAAAGATTTCTCAATGAAATGAACAGCATCAAGAATTAGTGAGAAAACATCTCTTTCCTTATCTAACATGAGCTAGAACACACTAACTAAAGAGTCCAAATCTTGTTTTACAAACCTAGAATCCAGTTGTCTTGAATTCTCATTGACTGAGAACACAGCTGGGCTTCAAGTAATAAGTTCACAGAGGCCTGAGTAGCCAGACATTACATGGCAGCATTTCTCAGGTTATAGAAGATCCCTCATCCTCCCAGGCCACTGATTTCTGTTATGGATATCATTCTTACAAAACAATTTGGAGATGGCAATGCGGACAGCCATAGGGAAGGCATTGATTTGAGGTTATTTCAGACAGTCTTGCTAGGTGTAGTAGTGCAAAGTCATTTCTAGGGTATTGAGAGTTCGGGAAGAATCCAAAAGTAGTTTTAGAAATTGCTTACGAATCTAAAAGACACAGAGAGCATAGGCAACAAGGCCGTGGTCAGAGCTTCATGGTAATAGGCTCTCTGTAAAGGAGGTTAAATTTCATTCAGTGGGTTCTGTCTAAGAAGTCAGTTTGTAATTTCAGAAAGAATGCTGCCCAGAGAAGTGGAAATTACCATTTGAAGCTATTGCTGTAACCCAATGTCTGCAACCCAGATCCTTTTAATCTTTTTAAAGTTTTATGGTTTTACCAAATATTACTTAGATGCATTACTTTTTTATATTTTGACTTTCAAAATAGCTTAAGAAAAGCTTTTAACTGCCTTTATATCTTAGGTTAAACAGTGAGCTGACAGAACCTGGAAGCCATCCAGACTTCCTTTCTGTCCACTGGAAGCACCTCTAGCTTGGGGCTAAGGTGGACAGACATGTAAGGCTAAGGTTACAATCTGGACTGGGAAAATGTTTAAAGAGGAGGCCCACACTGAGCCAGACAGCGCCACGTTTAGTTTCAAATTAAAATATTTCCAGCCTCCCTGCCCCGTTTCTTTGCACCCAGCTACCATACAATGCTTAAAGGAAGCATTGCCGGTGTGAAATAGCTCCCTCAAAAGCAGACTCTTAAATCAGAGCAAGTCACAGATGCCTCGGCATTTACCAAGTACTTTCGGTGAGTATGTGGGTAGGGAAGCTGCCAGGGGAAGAGTGGGTTGGAAAAGACCATCCCATGGGGCAGAGGTTTTCAGTCTTGGTGTTTAAGACCTTTGGAGCTTAAAGTCTTGGTGCCAATTGCATCAGTCTCTGGGGCAGGGATTAGAGAGATGGTCTGGCCATTAAGAGCTGCAGAGGATCTGATGCTTTCCTCTGTCCTCTGTGGGTACTGCACACATGTGGTGCACAGACGTGCATGCAGACAAAACCCCCATGTACATAGTAAAAATCTTAAAAAATTAATCTCTGGAGAGGAACCCAGGGGTGTGTGTGGTGTGTGTGTGTGTGTGTGTGTGTGTGTGTGTGTGTGTGTGTGTGTGTCTGAAGAGTTAAGTAACGTGGTCAAAATAAGAATGGGTAAACAGGACAGCCGACTCTCACTAATGACTTCCACTGTCAGGCCCATGGGATTCCCATACCAGTTTCCCTATAGATAATGGAGACCAGAGCTGTCTTGATTATCTCTTTGTGGGTGCCTCTCCCTTGTTCAGGGTCTCCTTTGTGAACCTAGAGCCATACAATACATATTTAGTATTCCTTGGGAGAAACATATTAGGACACTGGGAAGCAGAAACATTAAAAAGTATTTCCTTGCGCTTCAAAAAATTTCATGAGGAGAGGACGTTTCCAGAAACCTCAGCATGGAGTGTGAAGTGAAAGTGATAGAGATGGCCGAGTGGCTCCAGGCCTGACCACTTGAGTTCAAAATCCAACACTTACCCACATGTTAGGAGAGAACTTGCTCCTCAAGCGACATGTCCTCTGACCCTACCCATGCACCATGAAATGCAGGCATATCTACACATGAATCAAATAAAATGTAATACCTTTTTAAGAAGTTACAAAGAACGATCTTCGAGGAATAGTTGGTGGAGTAAGATGTCTTTTAGCCAGGAGTCAGTTCTTCATCCCTTGAGTATAGAAAAATCTTGGTGGAAAAGGGAGTGCTAAAGGTGGGATTTGGGTCTGAGCATGATTTCCACAGAGAAAGGGGACAAGAAAGGCTCTTCCAAGTAGAAAGGGCTGTGACCATTAAGAGCCCAGGGTGGAGAAAGCCCGAGGCATGCTTCAAGAATCTGGTTTTGAAGTGAACAAGGCTTGGAAGGGATGTTACTGGGCAGAACATCCAGAGAGGAGAAGTGGGTACTGAACTTGTTCACTGACGTGTTTGAGGCAGCACCCGTGGGTGGTATATGTGAGGAGAGCCAGCATGTTACTCCTCAGCTATGTCCTGTTTTGCAGCCTGAGAAGAAATGCATCCTGTAAATCTCTCCTCATGTGTGAAGAGAGGGAGTGCTAGGAGCTGCAATTTCTGCAGCCAGGTCCTTCCACCCCTGGAGAAGCACCCACAAGGGCCTCTCCTGTGACGCTCCTGGATTGGGTGATGCTGCATTGCTGTGCTGCACAGCTTTGATGCTTTGTCTACACAACGATGTTTCCTCTTATACCATAGGATATGTCGACCTTATTCTTGATCCCTATTGGTCACATGACCCACTCCAGGGCTTCTTACTTAATAAACAAATTATTTCCAGTCCTCTGAGCTGGGCTATAAACTCTTTGAGGACACAAATCAATTCTTAAACCTTTTTTTATTTTTTTGTTTATTTTCTGTGAAGTGTCAGACACACAGTAGGGTTGCAAAGAAGAAAAAAATACCTACTGATTATACCAGCCTGCTTCCTTCCCCCACAGAATGCCCAAATGGCAAATATTTGTACAGCAAATTGTTTAATCCTTTTAAGATCCTAAGAAGTCAAATATTTAGATGTTTTCTTTAGACTAGTGTAATTGGTTACATGAGTATTTTAGCTGCTAACAAGGTATGGAAATCTTCAAAACAGTGGCTGCTTACTCCCACCTCTTGGCCAATATTTTACCAGGCCTTGAGTCATAGCCTAGAAATGGATGTTGCCCTTTACTACAGAGTCATTATAGGGCCAGGAGAAAAAAAAATAACTCTTGTTGTTTAATAAGCAGGGGTGCTGGGGAAGCAAGAAAAGTTGATATTGTGTGATAAGGGTCTGAATACAGACCACCAAGGAGGAACCTCGAGAATATGATCACATTCACTTCTAGGCAGGGTAGAGTATGCAGCAGTGTCCATGCTAAGCCTGGTTCAATGAATGAAGTCAAAGGGAAGAATGCTCTCATGCATTCTTTGTGGGTCACAGTATCACCAAGTTTGTATAATACTCGGTTTCCCAGTCTTCCATCTCTCTCTTCCCCCAGTAAGGGCAATCTCAAGATGAGGCGAGAACTGAATCGAAGTGCAATATGATGTCATTACATTATCATTTTGGTGCCATCTTCCTTACTTGAAAGAAACAAAGACTAGGTTCAAAAAAGTGGTCAGAGAAAAAGAGAATGATCCTGCAGTCAGAAAATGCAGACTTCAACAGGGCTATGACTGTTCCCATTGTCATATCATATGTGCCAAGGAACATTAAGACTGGCACACCCTCCCCCCATCAAAAAAGGCAGCCCAACAGCTGTAAGGTATGAGGTGAAAATGAATGGCTTTTTTAAAAAGTGTTTGTTTTCAGTTAAAAATTAAATTGGTCCAGATGTGGTGGTACATGATTATAATTCCAGCACTCTGAAGACCTAGACAGGAGATTCCAGGTCAACCAGGGCTACAGAACAGGTCCCTGTATGAAAAACAAAAATGAAATGAAGTGAGTAAATAAGTTAACTTAAATTGTACACACTGATAGGGTAAAACGAGATGTTCGAGTATATGCATACAGTGTACAGTAATAAAATCAGAGTAATTAACAGATCCTCCACCCTGAACATTTATCATTTCTTTAGCATAAAAACATCTGGAAACTCTTCAGAGACCCAGTAACAAGAAAATGACCTTATCTAAAAGAGTAGGCAAAAGACTTTAATGTCTTTTCCTAAAAGAAGACACATAAATGGCCAACATATATGTGAAAAAATTTTGCTTAGAATCTTTAACCATCAGAGACATGCAAATTAATTCCTGGGCTCCTAGCAGCCAGTTGTACCCCTGAGTCTTCTGTGAGGTCAAGTCATAGATGCCGGTTGCACCTTTGGATGGTCCTTCAGGGTCCCAGGGGCCAATGCTGGCCTTGCCCTGGGTGTGTCCTTGCCAATATTGAGTTCACTTGGAACCTGTGTCTATCTCCCCTGAAGACTGCCTCTGACCAGGAGTCCCCAGCACATCAAGGCTCTGATACAAAGTTCCTTCTCTGATGTCTAGAGGTATTCTCGTGGCCAAATTTCAGTGACACTTTGCCTGAGATTCCCAAGAGAGGAGAGAGTTTCTGCCATCACCCACTTGTTTCCAGGGTCCCCCAGTTAAGCCTCAGATGTTTTATCAGACCACGACTATGTATCATCCCTCATCTTGGAACTGCTCCTTGCCTTGATAAGTTTCTTATGCAAAAGAGACAGAGGCATGAGCCAACAATCTTATTTCAAAGTCTTAGCAGGACTATTGGTCAGAATGAGCTAATTAAGGAGTTATGAGAACAGAGTATTCCTAAAGCACAAGATTGTTTACAAAAGGATCTGAGAGTGGATTTCGATGTCAGGACACTGGTCTGTATTTTAACAAGCAGTGTTTTTGCTAGGGCACACCCTAAGACAGTGGTTCTCTATACATGGGTTGTGATCCCCTTTCGGCGGATGGAATGACCCTTTCACAGGAGTCACCTAAGACCGTCAGAAAACACAGATGTTTACATCACAGTTCATAGTCATAGCAAAATTACAGTTATGAAGTAGCAACAAAAATAATTTTATAGCTGGGGGTTACCTCAATATGAGGAACTGCAGCATTAGGAAGGTTGAGAACCACCATCAAAAATGACAGTGTTGCTGCGTCTGTTTGCTTCCTTACAGTGTTGGTGCTTTGGAGAAAGAATGGACCTGCCAGTGAGAGAAAAGAGCAAAGAATGAAAGCTTTCTTCTTCCATCTTCTTATATAGGCTGTCATCAGAGATGCGCTACACTACTAAAGAGCCTAATGAATTTTCTAATTCATTCAAGCAGAAGTCTGGGGAATATATGTGAGAATGGAATAAGGGTGTGGGATCATGGTGCAAAGAACATAAAACCGAGTCAGGCTGAGTTTATTGATACGTGTGCATACTGAATGGAGAGTTTATGTTTAATGGAGGATCACAGTTTTTTAAAAAATGTGTCAAAAGTTTGTTTGAATGGTTGGATGAAGCATTTGTCAAAAAATGGCCTACTAAAAAGGAGTTGGAAATGTTTGCTGTCCCTTAGTTTAATGTTGATGAAGGGATTTTTAAGACTCGGGGAAATGACAATACTAGAATGGGTATGCTGCATTAACCATAATCCACAGTGGGAAGACCCCGAAGACATGTCCCTCACTAACCCTATAAGACACAAAATGGTGAGAGGACCATCACCACATCTGAAGAGCTTTGTTGTCGCCTTTTTCCTTGTGCCAGACCTTAGGGTTGGAGATGCTGCTGCTCAGTTAGATGAGTTAAATGCAATGTGTTTAACTGGGCCCTGAAGTAGCAGGGGCCAGGTGGCAGTACTGAATCATCGCCAAAGGCAAAGTGCTGGTAGTTACTGTAATGGGCAGCATAGACAAAGCAATGTCAACAATGGCCTGACCCATGATAGGGCAGCACAGGCAAAATGAATTTTATGGTGGCATGACTAGTATGGACCCTTAGTACTGGCTAATCTGGAATTAACTAAAGCCCAAGTGGCTGGGTACACCAGTGAGGGATTTTTTCTTAATTAAATCGTTTGAAATGGGAAGACCCACTTTTAATCCATATCTTTTGAGGTGGGAAGTTCCACCTTTAATCTGGGCCACACCATATGCTGACAGGCTGTATAAAGGACATGGAAGAAGGAAGCTTTGACTCTTTGCCGGCTTGTTCTTGCTGGCAAGACCATTCCTTCACTGGTATTAGAGCATCTTTCTTCAGGAAGACCAGCTGAGACATCTAGTCTCATGGATGGAACAACTACTGGATTCTTGGACCTTCCCTTGGTAGACAGCTATTGTGGTATTAGTTGGACTGTTGGACACAGCCTGTAAGAAGCCACTTTATTAAATCCCATATATATGTAAATATATATTCCTAAGTTCTGTTTCTCTAGAAAACCTTAACTAATGCACATAGCATTTATTTTATAAATATTGTGCCTCTTGATTTATTTATCAGCCTTAGGTAGAAACTATTATTTACTTCTCTCAAAGATAAGAAATTTAGCTTATTTATAGGACCATATTCTCTCTTGCAACTTTTTGTTGGCTGTATATGCATAATGTAGATTTTTCCACATATTTATATTATTAAATAACAGCATTTCAATTTAGAAAAAAAATGCATTAACTCCACTCATGGAAGATTAAGATTTTTAACTCTTAGAATTTCTTCTTCCAAATATTGCATTTTATTCCTAACTTATAACCACTCAAGCATTACTTTTAAGTTGTTAAGGTTTTTTTTTATTTTTGTCTTCTGTGTTTTAGCTAGTATTAACTGTTACATGCTATATTTACAGTCAATTCCAAAATATTAACAATTTTACTTTTGTAAGTAGTATCCCTAACTAGTAATTAGCCTAATTAGTGATTAGCCTCATAGGGGAGGAAATCAGCCTTGTAATTAAATCCCCATAATTAGTAACAGAATATTTCCAGCAGCAGCATCAAATGAGGTACCTTGTCTTAAGTAGTATTCTTCAAAGTTGTCCTACAGCACCTAAATATGTTCGCATTTGGACAAATGGCTTTTTATGCAGCTTTTTATTTTTCCTAGAATTTTAAGTTGCCTGCCACCCCCATCATAATAGAAGTTATTTCACCTAAAAGCCATGTCTCAGCTATAGTGAGTGCTGGCTTCTAATGGGTCACTGCTCTCCCTTTAAAAATGTGTCCTTGGCCGACTTACAGTCGCTTCACCAAAGAAGTGGCCGCTCTCACATGAGTTTCCTGCAGGTTGACTGTCCAGCTCCGTAGACCAGCTCGCTCCAAGGGGGACCCGTTCTTCAGGACGCTGAGCACCGTCCTCACCTGGTTGGCTTCCTGTACCTCTTGCGTTTCCTTTGTACACATCCTTGTCTCAGGAAAGCGCTTTACCCATAAATGACTTGTGAACAGTCTTCTCGGGCTTTCCTGGGGGCCTGACTTAAGATGCTGGTTGATAGTAAGGCATGTATCTTCTTGAAATCACCAGTGAGTACACACACACACACACACACACACACACACACACACACACACACACACACTTTGCAATTCACTCATCTTAGAATTCTCTAACTTCCTGATCAAGTTTGTATCAGTTGTTGTCTGATTACACTGTGCCTCTAAAATTCCAAGATTTTTTAAATTACCTGACTCCTGAGTTGGGTCCCTAACTTTTGTATCATACACCTTCTCCTCACCGAGGTTCCTTTTGTGCTTAACGGTCCTAATGCCTTATATACCTTTCTGCTTCCTGCCATCACTTCCTGGGATTAAAGGTGTGTGTCACCATGCATGGCTGTTTCCAGTATGGCTTTGAACTCATGGATATCCGACGGATCTCTGCCTCCAAAATGCTAGGGTTAAGGGTATGTGTGCCACCATTTTCTGGCCTCTGCAGCTGTTCTGTTCTCTGACCCCCAGATAAGTTTATTGGGGTGCACAATATATAGACCACACAGGGGGTTTGGGAAAGTTCTCTAATTTTTTTTTTATTATGACCTGTGAGCATCACATTTGTTAGAGCCTAAGTAGTTTAAGTAGCTTTTCACAAGAAAGTGGGTTGGAGCTGTTGTTTTAAATCATAACAAATCTGAAAATCTGCTTACATGAGCTTTATGATCCGAAAACTTGACCAGACATACAATTGTAATTCTGAAGCCGCTTCCTTGCATCTCTTTAATGGGAATCCTGCTTTGCAGTTTAGTTACAAGGCTGATATTGAAAAATGCAAAGTCAATCTGATTCTTTTGGAGAGAAATTCTGGTGTTTTTTCCATAAAACTTTCAGTGGACAACCAAAATTAACCACCACCATCCGCTCTACTATGTTGAGATACAGTCCTCACATTTTTTTATTTCTTTCGGGTTTTTATCATGAATGGATATTGAACTTTGTGACAATTTTTGTGTCCCTGTCCATCAGGAAATTTTTTGTTCTCTTACCCATACCTGGTTTTCATACCAAGGTAATTCTGGTATCAAAGTTTGGTAGTATTTTTTCCCTTTGTATTTTGCGGGGTAGTTTTTAGAAAAAACGCGTATATAACAATTCCAACCCCTATTTCTGCTGCGGTCCCCTGTGTGAGCCCTTCCATGTTTTTCTTTTCTCAGTGTTCAACCACTTCAAAGTCTTCAGTGCTCAGTACTGTAATGGATGTGCTCCTTCCTCTCATCTTTATAGTCCATTCATGGGATGGTTCAACGGAGTGAGGGAAACACATTTGTTAGTCTGCTGCCTGAACCAAATCTGTTTGTTTGTTTGTTTGTTTGTTTGTTTGTTTGTGACGGGCTCTTGGTATGTGGCCCTGGCTGGGATGGTACTTATTATATACCTAGAGTAGCCTCAAATTTGTGACAATTCTCTAGCTTCTAAGGACTAGGATTGTAGTTGAATACTGCCACACACATCTCTGAGCCTAATTTTCATCACTGACTTACTTCATAGTTCCTGAAACTTGGGCTCAGGGGGATTGGATGCTTTGTCAAAGGCTATGAAGTGATCAAGCTGAACACTAGAATTCTGGCTTTCTTTCACCGTGTCAAATGTCCTTCCCATTTCTTACACTTCTTCACCTACTGTCCCCTCAACCCTTGTTAATGGAACTCAATTCATTAGAACAGGGCTGCTTGTGTGTCAGGCGTCTTGGCCTGGTGCATCTTTGCTCATTAGAGCTGCACATAATGGAGGACGCTAGTTTGCATCCGCACTGGATCTTCCTTCCTCAGTAGCATACCACTTTCATCTCTAATTTTCATGGAAATGTCAGAGATAAAAAGATTTTTGAATGTTTTTAGTTAAGAAACACTTAGACAAGAGCCTGAAAACAAATGGGTAGACAGGGAGGTTGAGAAAGTTCTCTAATTTTTTTTTTTATTATGACCTGTGAGCATCACATTTGTTAGAGCCTAATGTGGTTCAACTTCCCCAAACCTAGAGGTGTGTGAAATAAAGGAAGGACACACAAACTAGTGTTGTCCACTGTGGAGCCAAAACACATAGCTACCTGCCTCCCTTGACCCCATTTACACCTATCTATATTTTCCTCTTTGCCACTTTTTGTAGCCATTAATAATTTTGAAAAAAAAGAAGATGCTAAATTATAGATTCATGGTTGTTGTTAGCAGATGCAGAACTCATTAAATAATGTAGACTATATTTTTCTCACCTTTGTTTTTATAAAAGCCAGAGTCACCATTCAGAAGGAAGTAATATACATTAGAAATTCATATCCATCCTTTCTCACCTCCCTCCTTCCCTTCCAATGAAACAGTCTCGTCATATATCCTAGGCTAGACTCAAACTTATAGTCCTCCCGCCTCAACCTCTCCGGTGCTGGGTTTATAGGTGGATATCATCATGCTTGGCTGAGATTCCCATAGCCCACCCTCCCAACCAGGGACTGAACCCAGGGCCAGCCATGTGTATGCTAGGCAAACATTCTACCCCCAAGCTACATGCCCTCCCATTTGAAAAAAAAAAAATTTTGAGGCAGGGTCTTGCTAAGTTGCCAGATCACCTTGAACTTGACATCCTCTTGCCTCAGCCTCCCAAGTAGTTGAGTGTGTGCTGCCACATGCACTGTGATAGTCTCTTTTAATTAGAAAAGTTAATAGAAAGTAACAGTTCACCCTTTCAACAAACAGAAATCTTGAGCATTTCTCGTGTGTCTAAACAGTGTTGTAAAGTTGGGATAAAGGCTTAGCTAAGGGAGTGAGCAAATTCTACAGGACCATGAAGCATTTAATCTAGTGGAGGAGAAATACATAAATCAAATTACAGAAATTTATGATAAATCACTGAGCACAAATCACCACTGACAGCCGAGGACGGTATCAGGGAAAGTCTTTCAGAGGAGGGGTAAGGAGAGGTGCTCGGGAGCCCAGGGCATGGAGTAGCATGGGAGCACACACTAGGCAGAGGGAACTGAAAGTGTGAAGCCACACACTGGGGCAGGAACAGAGGAAAATAGAGGAAAGTTGGAGAGGCCAGAGATGGCTAGAGAGGCAGGCAGGTTCGGAGCACCCAAAGCTTGTGAGTATGGGAACAGAGGGAAGATATCTTCCTCCAGGAGTGGCCTGACTGGATGTGTTCTGTGAAATAACTCTGCATATCTTGTGAGGCGCAAATTGGAGGGAGGCCAAAGAGGACCCAGCAGGTTAGGTATCAGGGCCATGCTGGTGGCCAGGGGAAGTTGGGGGTTGACTTAGTCAAAGTGTTATCATGGAGATAAAGGAAAGTGGAGAGATTCAAGAAGTATGCCAGGAATAGAATATCCAGGATAGGTGGTGAATTTAAAGTGGAGAATGAGAAAGAGGGCATCAAAGATAACTGGTGTTTCCAAGATGGTTGTATGTTGAAGGGAAGACCATGTTCTGTAAATGTAGTACTTGAGGTAGATGGAAGATGGCTTCTGGCTCAGTAGTTAAGGATGAAGGTGGTGACAAGAAATGGCCTTGAGTAGTCAGAAGACAGTTGTTTGAACTAAAATGACTAAACAGTGAGCAAGCCATCCCATGAGAAATAGTCACTGGTGGTGTCCCCAAGTTTTCATTTATAACTTTGGACTGCCCATTGATTCCCATTGTGTTCCAAAGATAATAAAATAATGCATCTGAAAAGATGAACTCATTTTTTGATCTTTTTGATCATTGTTTGTTACTCAACATAGTTACTTTAAAAGCAGTCAGTCTATGTATTCAGCAACAGAAGCCTCCACTTCCACTTCATTGCAGCACAAATGACCGGTTGGTTTCCCGGTCTTGGGAAAGTGGAGCCTTGACCAGGTAGTACAGATTACAGATAATTGTAAAAGGAGGAGATATTTCAAGTGCAGCTTGAAGATGACAGGAATCAGAAGGGAATGTCTGGGAGATGTTTCTGGATTTCCCTCACCTCAGAGATTTCTTGCCAAGGAACAGAAGTAGGGGACTAGCAGCTCTCAGAAGGCAATTTGTTGGCTGTACAAGTTGCAAAGCGAATCTCATCATATGCCTAAGACAGATTCAGTTCCTCTGTTCGTACTAGAAGTGTGCAGCGGGAGTTAAGAGAGCATGATCCCACAGCCATGCTTTCTGACGCTCATCAGAGCCCACAGTTACTGCAGCTAGCTCCAGTGGGAAAGGCGTGGCCACGGGGGTCAGGAAAACGAGGTCTAAATCCCTGCACTAACGTGCTAGGATGACTCTGGGTGAGCAGTTTAATGTTTTTGTATCTTGTGCTTGTCATGCAAAAGCAAGAGTAATTGGAACTATTTTTAGCTATATATGGATGACTCATGAATCTATATTTCTTTCTGGATTTCTCTCCTTGGCTTCTTTTATGTTCCATTGCTTCCTGGACACACTCCATGGAAGTGCTTCCGAGGCAACTCAAACCTATATTTTCCAAGTCCAAACTCATTTTTTTTATCTCCAGTTCACACATAGTAAAACAACCTTCCCATTAGGTACCTATATGGGTGAACACATCCCTCGTCCAGTGATGCATCAGAAGTTTGGACAGCATCCCTGAAATCACCTTCAGTCCACTTACCTTATCCTGTTTTCAGGGCGTTGCTATGTCCTACTGATGCTATCTCTCATCTCTCCTTTTTTATCACACTAGCAGAAGCCACTGCTATCTTTCTGTCTAGACCGCTATGACCTGTCCCTTGTGCTCACGTATATTAGACTTCAGATTCATCCAGCTGATTTTCAAATGTGCCTCAGACGTGCCTTGCACGAGGCTTTTAACAATACATCATCACTGCTCTCAACCTTGGTCAGAGAAGCTTCTTTTTGTAGGGGGCAGTGGTTAGTGCAGACTCATAACTGTCCACTGACTGAGTGCTTAGCCACACACGGAACATCTATATCAAACCCTTCCTCCAAGGCTCAGGGAACATTGTAAAAGACGGGGAGGACAAAGAGTGCAAGATGGGAATGGGTGCTGGGAAACGCCGGCCTCTGGACGTGACATGGCCATTGTACTCATGAACTCAGAGCATCTTGGTTACTTGAACAAGACCTACACAACTCAAGCCAGTTCTAACTTCTAGCCTGAAGTGGGGAGAGGGAGGCTCCCAATGACTGGCTTCCAGCTGAGGAGCTAATAGCAGTTCATGGCTGCTGCTGGGGGTAAGACAGTCTTTTTTTTTTTTTTTTTTTTCTTTTTTTTTTTTTTTAGGAAGTGGCCATTGGTAGGTCTCCCTGTGCTCCAGGTAGACAGTACTAATGGAATCCAGTGGGTTATTAAAAACAAAAACAAAAAAAAGGGGGAAAAAACAGGAAACAAAACACAATTGAACAGTATTGGGATGGGGCAGAGGAACTGAAGGGCAGGGATATGATCAGTTACAGGGAGCCCACCAGAGATGACCATTACAGCCAATTGCAAGTCTTTATTCCAGCCAGCTAGGATTACACCCAGGAATTCAGGACCCAAGTGTAGCACCAAGCACTTAGAGTAAGGGTTTTTAAAGGTAAAAATTACATCTTGGTATCACTGGGCAGCTGCAGGGGAAGGTTTTACAGAAGCAAGCAGTTTAACCGAAGCTAAAATAAGTGAGTTGGAGCATCTTTATGGTGGGTTCCCAGAAGAGAGTTGGGTAATTTTCATGGGGCTTCCAGTCAAGAAGATCAAATTCTTGTCAACCCTAAAATGGGCTCAGCAAGAGTACAAGATGGAGGAAGCTCTGCACTGCCTTTCCCTGTCACCGGTTGAGATATACTGTATATATGTGTAAAATTTTCAAAGAATAATATATATATTTGTATATATAAATGATGCTGTAATCTTAAAAAAAAAATAAAAAGATACGGTTCTCCTTGCCTATTATGTTCTGTCCTATCTTGTTTCTATTTTTTTCTTCACATCTTTTTCTTGGAGCGCCTTCCCTCATGCCCAGCCTCCCCCAGGCCGGGTGAAACATCTCTACCCAGCAGTTCCATAATGTTCAATGCTCCTCCATGTGTGACAGTTGCGAAGTTCATTTTAAAGCCTTACATATTTTCCTCTTATACTTAGAATATGTACCCTTTTTTGGAAAAAAGTACTATTTTAAAAAAGAAACGCACACACACACACACACACACACACACACCATCATGGAAAGAAAGAAGGAAGAAATATAGGAAGATAGGGAAGGGAGGGGGATTGGTTGAACATAAGTCATTCATGAAAGCAAGAGGTTTCAGAAGGAAGGCCCCATAGAGTCTTGCCTGCAGGAATGAGGAATGTATATAGAGCATTTCCTGAGTTCAGGGTGGAGAGGCCCTTATTTACCCTTTATGAATCTGACACCCTGTTGTTTGTAAGAAAGCTCTTTTACCTTTTACTGTTTACTTTTGCAAAGTCTTTCTTTGAAACCTGTGTGGGTGTGATATGATAGGGTTGGACAAAACCACCTCTAAGTTCTCTTCCAACTCTAATCTTGTTTGCTCTTACTTTGTAGTTCATTCTTTCCCCCCTTAAGACTTTGAGGTTTCATTTTTCTCCCCACTTTCTAAGTGTAGCAGGTAAAATTAGGGGTTCCGAAGTTTGGGGCAAAGTGGGTAAGCGTGTTGCTGGAGAGCTTTTCTCTCCGGGTCCCACCAAATCCCGCCAGTCCTGGAGCCCACTTATAAAATAAACACACAGACACTTACATTATTTAAACTGCTTGGCCATTGGCTCAGGCCTATCATTGTCTAGCTCTTACTATTCATCTCTACTTTGCCACGTGACTCGTGGCTTACCGGTACTTTACATCTTCCTTGTCCTGGTCCAGGCAGTCTCCCCTATCCTTCCTCATTCCTCAATTCTCCTCTCTGTTAGTCCCGCCTATACTTCCTGTCTGGCTATTGGCCAATCAGGGTTTATTTACATATAGCGATATCCACAGCATAAGAGTGTGTATGTTACCTGCCCTATATTTTGCACCACATTAGACCGACTTCTGTTTCAAGACTGTTTGAATTTCCAAACCTTCCATTATTATTTTCAGAGTGTCCTAGATATAGTTGGTTTTTCCTTTGGAGGCACAGGTCTCAGCTGCACCATCTATTGATAATTCCACCTTTTTTTTCTTCCAAAAGTGTTGGCCTTAGTCAGAAACTTTAACCAAACATCCTTGATGAAGACGTGAATCAAAGGGAAACAAATTTATTTTGAATATCTTTCAAATCAAATTTCAAAGACTTTAGTAAATACTGGGGCTTTCATCAGAATGAGATTGCCTGGTGTCTCGATCTTCCCAGGCTGCCATGTTTGTACCTACCTGTGACTCCCTCTCTTAGTTCCCGGCATGACCAGCTCCTTCTTATCTTTCAAAACTGAGCTCATTAACCTTTCATAGAGGACTCTGATGACCATTATAGTTAATTCACCTCTTCTCCCTAGACACTACCAAGACACTGTCTGATTGTTACACAGCACTTGCACTCCCTGCAAAAACAGTGTTCATTGATTGTAAACCCCCCTCTTTGCAGCTCCGGAAGGTGGGGCTGTATCCATGAAAATTACACACTTGAAGTTTAGACCAGTGTATGAACAAAGTAAACACTTGAGTCAATATCACAGTGAATAAAGGAAACTTGAGGGTGTGCAGTTTACTATATCCATACATGTCCATACCCTTAACAGTCTCAATTGGCACTTCTGTGTGATCACTGTGAAAAATGAGTGCTTTAATATTGGACTTGACATTTTCTCCTGAAACTGGACTTCCATGTGTTCTAACTATATTATCTCCATGAAAAGCTAATGCTGTCTATACAGATACACACTCATTTGTCTATACAGAGATCCCACTGCAGCAGATAGATCAACAATTTTTGAGTGAAAATCTTATGAGGAAGCCTCATACATGTGAGAAAAAGGGATAAGAATGGGTAGAAACAGGGGTATGGAATTTATAGTCTTTGCCTATTCTCTGTAATGCCTTCTTCCTTGGGGAAAAAATCCTTAAATATTTTCACTGTTACTGGATTAGTGACAATATGTAGTATTTTTGACACCTGCTAGATACCAAATACTTTATATCCATATCTCATGAATTGTCAGTATGTTGTCATTCTCTGTTCAAAAAAATAAAGAGACTTAAGGGTTCAAGAACTCACAAAACCTCATCTTAAAGTCTCTGTGGTGGTGCTTTTCAAAGGCAGTGACAGTGATTGTCACTTCATGGTGTCATCTTTGAATCACCCTTCTCACGCTGAATTGGAGCTTGCCATCCTGATAACCGTATAGGGTCAAGGAGGTCTCATAAAACTTCCCAGACGAGGTCATAAAGGCATGTGGCTTCTGCTTTGTTCCCTTGTATTATTTACTCAGGACTAAGCCAGTCCCCATATCACAGCAGAATACTCTAGCAGCCTATGGAGAAGTCCATGTGGAAAGGGGCTGAGTTTCCCAGCAGTGACTTGTAGCAGCTTGCAACATGAGTGAGAGACCACGAGAGTATCCATCCAGCCCCTGTAGACTCCACTACCTGTTGGCATTTGATTGTAGCCTCACGAGAGATTGTGTGCTAGGAGTACCTGTTCAGGTCACTCCCCGATTTCTGACCCATAGAAAGTGTGGAAGATGGAAAAAGATGGATGCTGCTGCAAGCCAGAGGTTTTAAGTGACTTGTGACACTTCAAATTAGAAGGAGATAACCATTGTAATTTTGCAGATAGTGAAATCACAGATTTGATCCCGGGTCGCTCTCCAGAGTGTGTACTCCTAACTATGGACACACCATTTCCTTACATACTTATTGTAACAGTCTAAAGTTATGCAAACACCTTTCCAGCTCTATGCCGTGGGTGAGAAACTGAGATGAGAAGTGTAAAAATTTATTGGTAGACCTAGAATTTGAAGTCAGGTGACCTAATTCCAAACTTGTGCTGTTCATCACTATAGTAATAACCAGAACATTCCTTCAAGAAAATTACTGTGGAAAGGAAGTGTCAGGGATGAGATGGAAGAGAAAAAAAACAATTGGTGTGGACCCCTTTTCTGGGAGGCTCGTATGTTATTGAAAAGAACAATTATCTAAACTACCTTTACATATAACTAAATGGCAATGATACCACTATTGGCCACTAAGAATTTAGACAGGCAAGCCATTGTTCTGACCCAGTAAGGTATTGCTTAGACTGTAAGAAGCTTTACATATTCCATCAATATTTCATCAAACCTAACTGTAGTTATTGCCCAACTTCGTCTCCCAAGTTGGGCCAAAGACTGCTTTCTGCATGAACTGTAATGTTTCATCTCTGTTCTCTTGCAGCACTTCAGAAAATATCTTCATATTTTATATTAAGACACTCACCACTGCTTTTTGAGAGAGGATGGAGAATGGACCAAGACTTTTTTGTGTATGTGAGTCTTTGAAGTAAGTTAACAAGTAAGTGCTAATTGAAATGAGAAATCCTGGCCCAAGAAGAGAGAACGGATTGTGCTCTGTCCTTGGTAGGCTCTTGATTCATCTGTGTAGTGTAGTATCTGAAGAGTTCTGGTGAGTCACGCATTAACAGTAGGAGGAAATGCCTTTTCTAAAGCTGTCTGTAATGACTCATGCCTTTCAGTTGGCATCAGCAGATGCTGGTACCCTACTGACTGGGGATCTAAGAGAAAGTTTCTCAGACAGACAGTTCTGACACAGTTCCCCTCCAGCTCTGATACATTTGGCACAGTCCTTTTATTTGGCTTGCAAGCTGTTGGATTTAACATGGTGACTTATTTCTGGCTTGGTGTTAAAGGGATTGTTTAGTAACAGAATGGAGCATTTGGGTTTTTTTGTGGCAGCCAGGAGGAATGCTCTTATTTTATAAGGAAACAGCTGAACAAATGTTCTCTACATTGATTCACTCCTCATGTGGGAAAAATTTCTTTTTATACATACATACTCTCTCTGTTGGATATATGAGGCTCTTTTACCTTCAATATTTGGGCAGGATTTTTGGTGAGTGATCTGGGAACAATATATGTAAATAACCAAGATAGCCTCCTCCCCACAAGGAAGCACAGAAATGCATGTTAGGAACCACCTGGGTTTCATTTCTAACCAGGCCCAGTTTGCATATGACCTTGAGCTGTACAGTTACTCTTTTTTAAACGTAGGCTTTCTCTCTGAAAAGGACAGAAAATTGCCTACCTATTTACCCAAGGCAAAAACAATTTCCTGAGAGGAAGATGACTCAGCGGTCTAGGGCAGCTGTGTAGCCTTGTCCTGGACATCTTAAGGCAGCAGAGAGTCAGAGGAGAGCTGACTACACTCTGTAAATACAGCCTGACATTTGAGGATGGGAGGGAGATTGAGTCACTATGGAGCTGTGCTGTGCTGGGCTCCTTGCTGGGTCCTGAGAGAACATAGCAAACCAAATATACTCAAAGGTTTACTGCTTTGTCTGATTTTTGTATGTTTGGATTATCCAGAGAGAGATTCCATTAATGTATAATCTGGACCTGTGTATCTTTAAGAATAAGGCCATTTAGTATCACTGTTCAACAAAGAGGACCCCAGTGCCTCTAATTCCAGCCCTTGGAAAGAGGAGGCTGGAGGATGAGAAGTTTAAAGTTTATAAATCTGCAGCTACATGGTGACTTTGAGGGTAGCCAGAGAAACATGTGTCTTGGTCTTGAAACTAAAACAATACATTTAGCCCTGAGAGTGTTATGGGAGAAGAGTTTGGTATTGTTTGGAAAATTGTTAAGAGACAGGCATTGAAAGAAGTGCTATCCTCTAGCTTGACCAACTAGACCTAATGGTAGCATAGGTTCACACAGGCATGGGCCACAATCTCAGATGGACATTTTATTTGTCCTCCATGAGTTTTCAGGCTAGAGTTAGTGGGCCCTCCTCTCACTACCTGCAGTGAAACTAACTGTTTCAATCTGACACCTTGGAGGATGTTTGGCTGGATTGTGAATGTAAGAGCTACTGTTGATCTTGGGGGGATGGGAATAGAGCATCCTTAGGTTCATAGCAAGGCTTTGTTTTCATTGGGATTCTTAGCAAGTCTCTGCTCCCATCAAAAGAACTTTGAATGGCCCTTTCCTGTCCACAGTGAAACAGAGCCATAGGGACTCAGACTAGGGGAACGGGAGAGAGCACCAGCATTGCATAGCAGATCTCTCTGATCCAGCAGATGCCAGCCATCTGGTGGTTCTCAAGTCACTCGGCATTATTCATCCCATTCAAACTGTTTTAACATTAGTCTACTAATTTTCAAATTTAGTATACAATGTGAAGTGTGATGGTAGTTTTTGTTCTGTGTCATCCCCTCTCTGTTCCCCTGATTTCCCCATGACAGTCCCATCCTGACACCTAACAGTGCCATTTCTGCTTTCGTGACAGTGGTATTCCATTTCCATACTCTCCACACTGTAAATCTATTCTTCCACTTTCATGGTCCCCTTTCCAGTTTCATGACCTAATTATACACACACACACACACACACACACACACACACACACACACATCTAGATTTCACGTATGAGAGAAAATGTACTGTTTTTCTGAGTCTGGTTTATTTTAACATAGATTTCCACTTTCTTACAAATGTCATTTGCTTTTAATTCATAGCTGAATAAGATTCCACTGTGTGTATGTACCACACTTATTTTCATCCACTGATTTGTTGATGTATATGTAGACTAGAGCCATTTCCTAGCTATGGTGACTAGGGTAGCAAAAAACACAGGTGTACACTTATCTTTGAGGTGAATTTTAGAGTCCTTTGGATATATACCCAGGATGGTATGGATGGGCATATAGCAGTTCTATTTTAATTTTTTTTTGAGATCTCCATACCGTTATCCATAGTGGCTATTCCAACATAAATTTCCACCAACAGTGAACAAAGGTTCCTCTGCCTCACACCCTTACCAGCGTTTGGTGTTGCATGCTTGTTTATGATAATCATTCTGACTAGGGAGAAATGAAATCTCAAAGTGGTTTTTATTTTCATTCCCTTAATGACTAAGGATTTGAACCCCTTTTCAAATATATATTGTTTACTTTTTTTTTCTTTTGAGAACTGCCTGTTTAGTTCATTAGCCTGTTATTGCTTGAGAGATTTGGAAGTTTAAGTTTTAATGTTGAATCTTTTTATTTTCTATATTCTCTGGATATAAACCCCAGAATATAAATAAATATGTATATTTATTTATTCTATAACTATATATAATTCATATTATATAATATATAACTATGCATGTATATATTATATATAAATGAATATAATAAATACAGTATAATTAAATTATATTTAATAAAAAATATAGTATATTTATCACTAATATATTTATTTATATACATAATATATATTATGTAGAGTTGACAAAGTCTTTTTTCTCCATTTTGTAGACTGCCTCAGCACTCCAGTGAGTGTTTCTATTACATTTAACTTTTTGGTTATCCCAAGTAGCAATTCTTGGGATTATTTCCTGTGATAATGGGAGTCTTTTTCAGAAAGTTCTTGCCTATGCCTATGTCTTCAAGGTTTTGTACATGTTTTGATGTTCCTGATCTTATGATAAGGTCTTTGGGCAATTTTAAGCTAATACTTATGCAAAGTGAGAGATACAGATCTAGTTTCTTTCATTCTTCTACATGTGGATATTCAGTGACGTTAACAATCTTGATTTTAGTAGTATTTGCCTTTGTTTTCTTTTGCTTCGATAAACACCATGACCAAAAGCAATCTGGGGAGGAAAAGGTTTCTTTCGGCTTTCTCCTCCAAGGCACAGTCCATTGCTGAGGGAACAGGATAGATCTCAAGGCAGGAATCTGATGGCAGGAATGTGGAACAGAAACTGTGGAGGAATGCTGTTTACTGGCTTGCTTTCTGGTTCTCTGCTCAGCCAGCACTTTATGTATTCCTAAACAAGCACCTTCCCAGAGACAGCACCACTCACAGTGGGCTGAGCTCTGCTCCATTAATCATTAATCAAGACAGTTGTCGTAGACATAGCCACAGGTCAATCTGATCTGAGAAATCCCCTAATTGAGATTCCCTCAAATGACCTTGAGCTGTGCTACTTGAACTGAATGTGATTTCCCCCAACCCTTTGTGGTCCTTGGCATCAAGCTTTGCCCCCAGCCAGAGTGTGGCTAGTCCCAAGCAGTTTAGGTAAGGGCAAGAATCAACTTCTCAGCTCCTCTAAGAGATTCAGGGGGACTCCACTTCTTACAGTTCTCCAGTCAGGGGCCCCTGTCTGCCATCAACATATTGTCTCTGCTATGTTGGACATTGTACTTTCCACGAGGGCATTCTGTGACTGAGGATCTGAGGGATGTTGTTGTAGAATATTATTTTAAGGTGTGTTACTTTTGTTTATGTTGCATTTGTTTAACTCTGTGAAGCTGTGTTACTGTGCCTGTCTAAAACACCTGATGGTCTAATAAAGAACTGAATGGCCAATACAAGGCAGGAGAAAGGATAGGCAGGGCTCGCAGGCAGAGAAAATATAAATACAAGTAGCCAGAGAAGGAGGAGGACTTCAGGGGCCAGCCACCCAGCTACACAGCAAGAGTAAGAGTAAGAGTTGCAGAAGTAAGAGAATGGGGAAAGCCCAGAGACAAAAGGTAGATGGGATAATTTAAGAAAAGCTGGCTAGAAACAAGCCAAGGTAGGGCCAAGCATTTATAAGTAAGAATAAGCCTCTGTGATTTATTTGGGAGCTGGATGTCAGACCTCCCCAGCAAAAGAGCAGAAACAAACCACAATAGGATGTGGAAATCCTGCTGATACTCATGTTTACTTTGCTGGTGGATGCTGTCTTGAAGACCTGCTTTTAGCTGTGTATTTCACTGGTATCACAACTCTTGCCTGCGAATGCTTTCATCTGTTGTGACTATAGCAGGTTCAGCATCCTTCTCATATTTTGCGGCTGTCACTTGCCTAAGCAATGGTGGGGTGGCACCTTCATGTATTTCCCAAGCTAGTCACTCTAGGGCATTCTATTCGAATCTCGGTTTCCACTTCATACTTCCACTGCAGTCTCCACACGGAGTACATGGGCCCTGCTCATGTCTCTGATGCTTAGTAAGTCACTTTATTTTAGCACCCATGTCCAGGAGAGGACACCATCTCTCTGGCAGCTACCAGTGACCCCAGCCTTAGTGGGAACCAGTTGGCAGCCATTCCTGGATACTTCTCTATGGGAACGTATGTAAATTTCACCTCAATTTTTTTTTTTACTTTGCCCATTTTCATTTTCCCGCCCTTATCTGCAGTTCTTTGTGTATTTCTGCTGGGATGTTGTTGTTGTTGTTGTTGTTGTTGTTTTCCTTTTGGCACTTTCTGTCATAGGAATAGAAACTTTTTTTTTTAATCCTGAATCTTTCCCTCCACAGAGTCACTTGGAGGCAGCTTCTAACCTGTCATCTTTCTCAGAAGTCTAGAGGACCAATTCTAATCCAGAACTGTGACCTCTTTAGGGAGAGTTCAGGCGGAGATGAAATCTCATGGCCTTTTGTGTAACGAGGTGTTCAGATTTACCTATGAGTGGATCAAGCGCGACAGTGACTTTGGCACCATGTGTTAAGCACGTTGTTCGCACAGTGGCGGAAAGACGGGTGACCTTTAAAACCATGCGTTGCTATGGTGTTTGCATGGCAGGAGGGAGGCAGGGAAGGGGAGAGAAAGGGAGAGGGAAAGTGGATGCAGTACAATAAGAGCAGGTAAGCAGATCCAGTTCCCTTTTCTGTATGGCTTTACAGAGGTGAAACCCTGCATCTAGTGCTGGCACAGGAGCAGGGGTGAGGGGAGAGGGGCTGAACAAGGAGGGACTGCCAAACCTGACTGCCTGATGGGTCATTTTCACACAAGGGGCCAGTCCCTCCAGTACCATGACTCACGCCTCTCTTGCTAAGCAGGGCACAGTTAGTAGTTTAGCCACACAGGTGGCCTCACCTCACACTGTCTCTGGGGATCCTTAAAGGTTTCTATTGCAAGTCATCTTTGAGTCTGAATTGGTGTTCCCACCTAATACTTCCTTAGCACTCTGCCCATGACCCCTGTGACATTGGCCCATCTCCTATCCTCAGCATCACACCATGTTAGGGACTTCCAGTGTGTGTGTAGGTGCATGTGTATGTGTGTGTAATTATAGTGCTGTTCCTCAGGAGCCATCCATCTTGTTTCTAGAGACAAGGTGGGCTCTGGGGATTCCAATGAGACTAGGCTGGCTGGCCAGCAAGTCCCAGGGGTCCTCCTGTGTCTGCCTTTCCAGAGCTTGGATTACAGGTGGATGCAACCTGGCTTTTCTTTTCTTTTCTTTTCTTTTCTTTTCTTTTCTTTTCTTTTCT
>CABHPH010157574.1:13896-52658 GCA_902168325.1 Peromyscus nudipes | reverse complement strand
TTACCTGGATATGATTTTATTTTCCTTTTCAATGAAGACAAAAACTATGACCACAAATGCCAGGAACAGGGCGTATTTGCCCCGAATCTTCAGGCTGTGTACAAAGTCCTGGGGCAAAGTGAATCCTTTCTCCATGGGGAGAGGCGGTGCCATGGGGGCTCCTCAGGCTGGCTGCAGGCACTCAGCTCAGGGGCATGGCTTGGGGCCCAACTCGTCCTCTTCAGGTGGGGGACACCCTCATCCTGTGGAGAGACAGGTACTCAGCGCATCCTTGTCTGTAAACAGGGAACAGAGATGTCTTCCCACCAACTTTTGAGGAGAGACCTCAGGTCCACTCTCAGAACCAGACTTTGGGGTGATCTCACCTCTCTTTTGAGACAGGCTCTCTCTACGTAGTCCAGGCTGGTCTGTACCTCTTTATCCATCTGCCCCAACCTCCTAAAAGCCGGGATTGCAGGTGTACCCCACCACACCTGGTTGGGGTTTCTTTAATAGGTCATTTAAAGGTCAGAGACCAGCACTCTGGAGGGAAGGCGGGAAGATCAGGAGTTCGAGGCCTGCTTCAGCTACACAGTGCATTTGAGACTAGCCTTTTGATTCTGCCTCAAAACAAACACCAAAAAATAGGGGCTGGAGAGCTGGCTCAATGATGAAGAACACTCGATGCTCTTGCAGAGGACCCAGGTTTGGTTCCCAGCACCCCTATGGCAGTTCACAGCCATCTATAACTCCAGTTCCAAGGGATGTGATGTCCTCTTTGCCTCCATGACCACAGCATGCATATGGTGCACAGACACAAGCAGGCAGAACACTCACACATAAAATCAATCTTAAAAATCCCCTGGTAAACAAAAAACAAAACAAAACAAAAAATCCACAGCTTCCAGCAGCTGTTACACTATCCAATAAACTTCGCTTGCTTTCCCTTAAAAACAATCAAAACAGCAGTAAAACACCCAACATGCTAACAAGGAGCCAAGATGTGATAATACAGACTCATAATCCCAGCACCTAGGAAGCTGAGAAAGGGACATCTTTTTTATTTTATTTTATTTTATTTTTATTTTTAAATTCAATGCTCGTTTGAGCTACAGAGTTCTGCTGGGCTAGCCAACTACATAACGAGACCTGAATGAACGAAGGAATGACAGACCCTTTTGTCTACCCCATTTCCCCAAGTTTCTCTGTTGACCTCACGGGCTAAAGGCATGCACAGTCAAGCATCACAGGGGCCATCTAGACAAAGGAGAGCTTAAGCCACCGGTCCCCACAGATATCACAGAGCTGTGGAGCTGCAGAGTCCTGACCAGTGAATGACGTCACGGCTGCCGGCGGCACACGCTGCGGTAATACTCGTGTAAACTAACCTGCTGGGCTACCTGCCAAAGCGTAACACAGGACTGTGGCTCAGTTGGGACAGGGCTGACCTAACGCGCACAAAGGCCTGGGTTCGATCCCTAGCACTGAGTAAAACCAGAAGTGGTGGCCCATAACCTGTAATCCCAGCATCCTGGAGGTGGGAGGATCGGAAGTTCAAGGTTATCTTCAGCTACAAAACACACAGGACGCTGTGCTGGGACAGCCTGTTGGTCTTGTGTTTCCGAGAGTCTCTGGGCTGCACAAAGAGGTCAGAAGGAGTTGAGGATTGTGGCCCGGTGGCAGAGTACTATGGTAAGGGTTCATTATAAAGGGCATGAGCAGGGGACATGACCCAGCTGTCCCCTCTCTCTCTGGGGTCTAGCACCTTTGGCAAGATGTGTGGGTTGACTGGACCTGATGCCGGTAAATCTGTAATCCTAGCTACTCAGCTCGCGGAGGCAAGAGGGTTGCATGTTCAAGGCCTGTCCGGTCAACTTGGTAAGACCGCGTCTCAAAAAACAAAAAGTAAAAGAGGGCAAGGAATGAAGCCCAGTGACAAAGTGAGTGTCTGGCATGATGGAGCTCCAGGTTCGATCCCAGGCACAAGCAGAAACGCAGTCAGGTTTAGGAGTTGGGTGGTTCTGAGCACAAGCGTCTAGCCCTATCTTTTGCCCCCTTTTCCAGTGGCTTTTTCTACTTTGGAGTTGCTGACCCAACCTCCTCACCCTCACGGCAATGCAGTGTTGCTAGGAGCTTTCTGGAACTGCCAGGAAGAAGGAAGGCTGAAATGAGCAGAAATGAGCAGAAATGAACAGGCTGGCGGTTCCTTCGCCCACCCCTGGCAGGCTGTCCCCTGTGTAAGAAGAGGGTTGTAACATGGATGACATGTTATGCCACCTCCCTTCTGGGGTTGATAAGCACATTCGGGTCCTGTGTCCCTTACGAGGCTGGAAGCCTCTGTTGTCTCCTCTCTTGTTGGCCTCCCCAGCATCTCCTACTCCATGGCTCTCAACTTTCACATCTCCCTGCCAAGGTGCCGCTACACGCCATCCCTCCCATGTGTCAGGGACAGTAGTGAAAGATGCCAGGATCCCATGCCCAGCCCAGCTCTGCCTGGGCACAACTGATGAAGGGACAGCATCCTCTACCCAGATGGACCAGCTCTCTGCCTGCTGGATACAAACAGGAACAGTAAGAGATGGAGCGCCGAGTTCCTCCATAGCAGCTTCCATTTGGTGAGGGTCATTGTGCACCAGGCCCTAGCAATGTTGGGAGTCTCCTGAGGGAGTAGAACCCAGCCTTGCCGCGTGGGAGATGGCAGTGGGTATCGGCTGGGACACATTCTCATTCACCACTCATGCCAATCAGCCACACAGTTCTCAAGAGCATCATCCTCCTGCCTCATACCTTCTCCTGGCCATTGTCTTTCAGCCCTCTCCTTCTGCAATGTTCTTTTCCCCCCTTAAATAACACCCTGGGAGGGTCCTCAGTCACCTCCAGTGAGAGGGTGGCCCTTGCTGCATTTCACCCTGAAGGCTGCGCTGCCTGGCCCTCCCTCCAGCCCATCTCTCTTCCCCTCCTGCCCTCAGGCCATTCTCTGTTGAAGCGTCCTCTGGGATGCCTGGGTGCTCTCTTCCTTCGCTCTTTACTCTTTCCTTAGGCAGCCCCCATTCCAGCATCTCGCTCCTCTCTTCTGGACCCTGAGGACCCTGGCTCTGTCTTCCAGTTCACTTCCGGTCCACACTCCTCTCTCAAACTCTGCCCGCCTCCAACACACGGGGGCGCCTACGAGCACCTAGACAAGGTGGACGCAGCTGAGAAGCGGAGAGCATCTCAGACACCCAGCCCAGTGCTCGGGGTAACTCTAGCTGCTGAAAACCCTTCATGCACAACTCAGAGCAGAACACCAGCCCTCCGAGGCCCTGAGGATGGGAGCCGCTTCTCACTCCCAGCCTCTGTGGGCACCATCTGGCCCCAGCCCTTCCTGCTACTCCCCACCTGGGGGCGCATCCTATCTGGTCTCTTCAACGGTGTTTGTTCTTTTTTTTTTTTTCTTTAATATTTATTTGTTATGTATAATAGCCAGAAGAGGGCACCAGATCTCATTATAGATGGTTGTAAGCCACCATGTGGTTACTGGGAATTGAACTCAGGACCTCTGGAAGAGCAGTCGGTACTCTTAACCTCTGAGCCATCTTAATGTGTGACACAAGACCATTCTTCTTCCTTCAATATGGCCCAGAGAAGCAAAAAACCCTATTCCTTCTCGGCTGACTTAGCATCCGGGACTCGCTGCAACTCTCCCTCCTCCAAGTCTTTACCTGCTCCCCTCCATCACTCTTCCTTTTTTCGTTTGCTTTCTTTCTTTCCTGGATGCAAACATTCTCTTTCCACTGGCATGTGTCCAATGCCTTTGTGTTCCAGGTGAGGCTGGATTAGGGAGCCAGGAATGCCAAGGCAGTGTGGGACGAGGAAGGAGCCCCTCCTCCACCGGACCTAGTTTAGGGTTCTCAGTCACGCCGCTGACAAAATCAATAAAGATTGCTATGGGCTCAAGACTCATTTTTCTAAGATATCTCAAAGGAGGAGTTTTAAACAACAAATGAGCCACACTTGATTAGAAACACAGGGCTGAAGACCTTTGCAACTTTATCTGCACTTCTGTCCACCACAGACCCGGGCAATGCACCTCAGTTACATCTTACAATTACATTTCATTTACAAATGAAAATTGTTTAAAATTAAAAAAAAAAAAAAAGCCTGCCAGGCATGGCAGCGCACGCCTTTAATCCCAGCACTTGGGAGACAGAGGCAAGTGGATCTCTGAGTTTGAGGCTAGACTGAGTTACAGAGCTAGTTCCAGGACAGCCAGGGCTACACAGAGAAATCCTATCTTGAAAAGTCAGAAGAAGGAGAAGGAGGAGGAGAAGGAGGAGGGAAGAGGAAAAAGAGGAAGAAGGAGGAGAAGAAGAGAAAGATAGACAAAGAGAAAGAAAAGAAAAATCCATCTTTTGGACACTATAGCATAAAGCCGTGAAGTCACACTAATTATTGATAAGACACTGAACCCAGTCTTTTTCTGACCATCCATGCTTAGATTTAATGTGGGCACTCACATGTTTTTTCACATCTCCATAATAAACCTTGTTCAGTTCCACACAGACTTGTCCTGAAATTATTTTTCTGAAGTGTAGTCAATATCCCAGTTCCACCCTGGTAGAGGTCGCTGGGGGGGGGGGGGGGCATGAATAAATGGATGGATGGATGCCCATCCAACAATGCTTAGCCCAGTGTAAGATGCTTAGACATTCTATGTTGACAGACAGTACCAGTGGAAAGAAGAATGCTCACTAGTCCCATGCATGAGTTAACCATGTGAGAGAGGACACACTGGGCATGTGCAGTGGGCATGTGCTAGGATGCGGGGTAGGTGGGACCAAGGGCAAAACGTCACACTTCAGTCTTGCGTCCTCATTTCTTGGAGACTTTCGGCTCAGGACTCTAACAGCTATGTGTTTATGAGGGGAAGGGTGGGAAAGCCCCCATGGCAACTGGTGGTTCAGAAAGGGAGGGAGACAGCTGAGGTGCGTGAGCCTTGCCAAGCAGGGCGCCAGCTTCTCTCTCCTCAGGGGTCTTTCCGCTCAGGCATCTCCCATGACTTGGCAAACTGCCTCACTGGAGAACTGGTTCCTCACTGGATGGCCTCCAGCCAGGCTCTTCCATTGAGACCCCTGACGGGTTGCAGTCCAGCCCTGCCTCCAGCCGTCCTTCGGGAGGGGTCCCAGCAAGGAGGCTGAGAGGGAAGCTTTGATAAGGGGCTGTGCTTTGCCAGACATTGCATCGGGCGCCAAGACTCCACTTGGGACCCAGAGCACGGCAGAGACAGCCTCAGCTGTTACATGCCTGTATGCACAGCTTTTCCAAGTAGAAGAAAGTAGCCCCACAGGCCAAGAGGAGGGATTGACCCCTGTGAGAAAGTTGTGAGTCCACTTATGGAGGCCAAAGGCTGATCCCTCTGTGTGGCCCAATCGGAAGGAGGCTTCTGTGAGAACTGTCCCTGAATCCCTGGAGAGTAGAGATAAGGGGTGGGTCCTGGGACTCTGCCAATCCACTGGTCAATCAGGATGAAGAAAAGAAATACTGAAGTTACCTGTTTCGGATCAGCTGGGTTTGACCATGCACTGACCTGTCCAGGCTAGACCCTATTTCACACGGAAGCTTCTAGAGATGGCCTGGGAAGGGCACACCCCTCCCTAGCCTGCCCCAGCATCGTGACTTTAGCTCTGACAGAACAGTACATGCTCAGAGGATGTTGGTGGCAAAGTGGGTG
This sequence comes from Peromyscus nudipes, assembly GCA_902168325.1. Taxonomy (NCBI): domain Eukaryota; kingdom Metazoa; phylum Chordata; class Mammalia; order Rodentia; family Cricetidae; genus Peromyscus; species Peromyscus nudipes. The sequence goes on along the minus strand of CABHPH010157574.1, from coordinate 46,969 downwards.
AAGGAAGATGAGGAGGAACGAGAGGGTGAGGATGTGAGGGCAGATCTGGCTAGTGCTCCACATCTCAGTATTGTGGTATTTGAAGCATCCCAGCATGCAGCATCCCATCCAGTATGCCAGCATCCCAGAACCTCAGCAACCTGGCCTCCCAGGGCTCCAGCTTCCTTCTCTAAAATGAACACACGTCCCCAGGCACAGTGCATGCCTACAATCCCAGCACGTGGGAAATGGAGGCAGGATGACCAGGCGGTCAAGTGCACCCCCAACACACACAAAATAAACCAATGTTAAAAAAAAAAAAAGACAAAAAGAATGAGTCCTTTTACTGTGGTGATATATTGTGTACCCTAATAAAATTTGCTTGAAGATCAGAGGACAGAATAAGTCACCACATTAAACATAGATGCTAGGCAGTGGTGGCACGTACTTTAAACCTAGCACTGGGGAGGCAGAGCTCCATCTGGATCTCTGAGTTCAAAGCCACCCTGGATTACATGAGATTGATTCAGTCTAGGAGAGAAACAGAGCCAGCCAGTGGTGGGACACACCTTTAATCCCAGCACTTGAGATCTCATGTCTTTGCTTGGGAAGCACACACACCTTTAATCTCAGCACTAAGAAGGAAGTGATGGCTGGGCGGAGAATATGCTCGAGGAGACAAGAACTGAAGGCGTTTCAGGCTGAGGAGTCCTGGAGGTGAGACGTGGCAGCGGCTTGTTCCTTTGTCTCTCTGACCTTTCAGCATTTACCCCAATATCTGGTCCAGATTTTTTATTAAAAGACCATTTAACAATTTGTGTTACAATTTACAATTTCTTGTGTGTGTCCAACCACAGCCAAGACAGAAGAGCAGGAACAGTCAATTGCAAAGGTGCTCACGTACTTATAAGGAGTACGGGCCTGAGCCCTGGTGGACTATGGAGCTAAGGGCTAGCCTGATGGAGCTATGAGGTAACCCTGGCAAACATCAGCCCAAGGCACCCCTCCGTCTCTCGTGCTGGTGCATGGACATGGGAAGCACTCTTTCTACACCTCCACCTGACAGTCACAGTTGCTTGACGTGCAAGGCCTAGAAAGCAGTACCCTGCCCCGTCCCATTAGACCCAGCAACCTGCCATGAGCTACCCATGGTGACTGGTGCCCAGCAGGCAGCCTGGGGAGCAGTCTGATCTATTCGAAACTAGCCCTGGACACCAGCCAGGCAAAGCAACGAAATGTTCCACTAGAGGGAATCAGCTGCCACCCCTGGGGCTCAAAGTGCTGAGGCAGCTACAGAGATGCTGTTGACAATTCTCATACCTTTCGATGGTGCTAATATTTTGACAATCACATGCTCGCCTCCCTTTGAAAAATGTTGAACTTCAAAAAAAGGCATGGAGGGGCGTCCCAGGAGTGGTGTGAGAAATGCAGGGACTGGGATGGGGATACAGCTCAGTTGGTAGGGTGCTTGTCTAACATGTATGAAGCCCTGGGTTCCATCCGCAGTGCCCCATACAACTGGGCATTGTGGCACACGCATGGGATCCTGGCACTCGGAAATTGGAAGCAGGAGGATCAAAAGTTCATGATTGTCGGGCTGCATAATGAATTTGAGGCTGGCCTGAGACATAGGAGACTTTATAAACAAAACAAAACCAACAGAACAAACAAAACAGATGCCGAGTGTGGTGACGCCATTTGTAGCTCTTGCTACCCAGGAGGTGGAGGCAGAAGGATCACTTCTGTCTGTGCACAGAGCATCCGTCTGGAAAGATAAAAGGGGTCCTGGCAATGGATGGTGGTGGTGGTGGTGGTGTGACTGCACTTAGTGCCAGGAAACTGGGCATTTAAAGTGGCGGTTGTTTGTTTGAAAGGGTTTATCTGTTTTATTTTATGTATGTGCATGAATGTTTTGCTCACGTACTTGTATGCGCATCGGGTGCATGCCTAGTACCTGCGGAGGTCAGAAGAGAGTGTCATCGTCCCTGGAACTGGAGTTACAGGTGGTTGTGAGTTGCTGTGTGGGTAGTAAGAACTGAATCCGGGTCCTACAAGAGCAACCAATGCTTCTCTTCCAGCCCCTTCAAGACAGGAGTTTTACGTTCTGCCATGCACTTTTTGTTTGGCTAAATAAACCTATGGGCAAAGGCATAGGAAGAACTAAGGACTCTGGGAGGGTCCCTACTCTTTCCTTGGATGGTGACCGTGGCTTCTGATGCCCCACAGCAGTAAGCACATGTGGCCTGTGGCAGCAATCAATAAATATCTGTGGAATGAATGCATGGATGTGTGTGGTGTATGGAATGTCAGCTCTTGCTTTTGGTGTTCATCTTTTCTCCCCAGTGTGGACAGAGTATTGGGCACCTATAAGATGCTTGATTTGGGACTGGGGATGTAGCTCAGTTGGCAGAGTGCCTAGTGTGCATAAAGTCCTGGGTTCGACCCCTGGCACCTCATAAAACCAGATGTGGTGGTGCACAGATGCAATTTTTAGCACTTGGGAGGTAGAGGCAGGAGGATTAGAAATTGAAAGTCGTCCTCCTCAGCATAGCGAACTGAACCCAAGCTTTGGCTACATGAAATGCTGTTTTTAAAAAAGGACTTGATTTAACTCTCCTGCAAAGAGAATATTGGTATAAAGCTCAATGGAAGACGCTCATATATTAGGGCATTGAAACAGAGACCTAAGGGTCTACCAGTGGCCACAACTACAGCCATTTGTCTTTGTTTCTTTGGTTGGTTTTTGTTTATTTTGTTTTTTTTTTAAAAAAAAAAAGAGTCATAGTGAATGCCATCTGTCATTCTAGCACCCAAGAGACTGAGGCAGGAGGATTTTTGTGAATTTAAGGTCAGCCGAGGCTACATGGCGAGATCCTATCTTAGAGCAAATATCATGAGCTCTCTCTGTCTCTCTGTCTCTCTGTCTCTGTCTCTGTCTCTCTCTCTCTCTCTCACACACACACACACACACACTAGGTGGGGGGAGGGAGGGAGGGAGGAAGCGCTGTGGTGCTGTGGGGGTGCTTTGGGATTCTTGCTTTTGTTTGCTATCTTCTGGGTGCAGAGCCAGTCCACTAAAGGTGACCCGGAAGGTGACCCGGAAGGTGACCTGGAAGGCAGAGCCCATTTGCTCTCCCAGCCATAGACATTTCCCTCTGGTTAGCAAACAGAACTTTCCCATCCTTGAGCTCGGCATCCTGCTGCAGGACACTCTGCCCTGACACCAGACCAAATTCCAGCGGTCCTCTTGCTCCTGTGTGCAAACCTTCCATCCGAGAACATACACCCTGCACACTCAGCCTCAAGCTTTTAAGACTGTAAGGCCCACACCATCACATTAACCTCAAGGTTAAGAATGGTCAAAGCCCAGAAGTTTGCAAAAGTTGGGGCAGAACACCAGTGGACAAGAGGCTCACTTTATCCCTCTCCTTATCGTTATCCACTTCTGGCCCTCACATGGTACATGGTTCCCTGAAGGAGAGAGAGGAGGTGGACAGAGACAGCACCTCAGAACTGCAAGGAAGATTCTTGCCAAGCCAGGCCGCAGTACAGCTGGCAAAGATCTCGACATGGCTAATTTTACATTGCCACTCACATGCCTTTATATGCTTTTATGAATAACAGCCAACATTTTTGAAAAGCCTTGAGGCTTTCCCACAAATGGATTTTTGGGTTTGGGGAAATTTGGGGGCAAAGCCACCGGGGTGTGTCTTGATCATGAACACAATCTGCTCTGAATATTACAGTAGAGAACCGTGGTGTGGTGTGCAGCTGCTAGAGAAAGCAAGGGAGGGCAAATTGGAGGCATGCCTGTATTAGTCAGGATTCTCTAGAGGAACAGAATATATATATATGGGGTTTATATTAAAGTGGCTTACAGGCTGTGGTCCAGCTCATCCAACAATGGCTGCCTACCAACCGAAAGTCCAAGAATCCAGTAGTTGTTCAGTCCTCAAGCCTGGATGTCTCAGCTGGTCTGCAGTATACACTGAAATCCTAAAGGCTCTGATGCCAGCGAAGGAACAGACTTGTCAGTGAGAGCGAGATCAAGCAGACAAAGAGCAAGAGCTTCTTCCTTCCATGTCCTTTACACAGCCTGCCACCGGAAGGTGTGGCCCAGACTAAAGATGGATCTTCCTGCCTCAAAAGATCCAGATTAAAGGTGGGTCTTCCCCCTTCAAATTATTTAATTAAAACAAATCCCTCACAAGTGTTCGCTTGGGTTTTAGTTGATTCCAGATGTAGTCAAGTTGACAACCAAGAATGGCCATCACAGCCCCCCCTCGATGCCATTTCTTGGAACAGTCAGCAAAGAACAGGACATCCTGGAGAACTCTGTGAGGGAAGTTCCAGGGGACCCACGGACACAGCCACAGCATTCACCCAGTGCCTGTGTGCGTCTCCCCATGGCCCTGCTTTGAGGTAGTGAAGTGAAGACCCCGTGGCTGGCTCTGGTCTGTGGGATACGAGCGAAAGTGACCCAGGCCACTTCAAGGCCTGGTCCTTAAAATAATTCTGCACATTCCCCAGAGACTGTGTTAAATGGTTGGCCACATGTTTGCATGGGCTTAGTTCAAGATGGAAGCAGCTGGATTCATGCTGCTGTGGGAGAGCCAAATGTGATATGTGAGCTTTTGCTGTGTCAAGGCACTCGAATTTAGGGTCTGATTGTTTCAGCAGCAGACCCTGTCCTTTTCCTGGCTAATACAACGCTGATGGGGGTATCCTTCTGGAAGAACTGTTTGGCCAAAACAACATTATTTATACTATTATTATTGTAGTTTATTTATTGTTATTATTATTATTATTGTTAGAGATGAGAACAGAACCCAGGGCCTTGCACTTGCTAGACAAGCACTCTACCACTAAACTAACACCCAGCTCCCTTACCATTATTATTATTATTGTTATTATTATTAGCTAGGGTCTCATATATTGTTGGGGACCAAAAGTTGGATGACTGCGCTGTGACCTTTCTTGCCTGGCTGATCTGACGTGACTGTACCCTTGACAGCCGTTACTAAGTTACAAAAAACAATAACTCCCGGAAAAACCACAGAATGTACCTTTAGATTAATGAATTTTTAGATTAACTTCCTTGAGTATGTTTGGTTGGTCAGTTGCACAAGCATTGGACCAAAGAGACCTCTCCCTGACTCTATTCTTCAAAGAGACCTCACCTGGATCCCATTATTCAAACCTTCATCTCCCCTTTTCCCCTATTCATTTCTCCCATCTCCCAACATATATAAACCCACTTCCCCTTGCAATAAACGAGACCTTGACGCAACTCAGACTGACTCTGTCATTCATTATACGCGCTTGGTCTCCATTTCTCTCTCACCCCCATTGGTCCTTTAGGAGATGCCTCCTTGAGTCCCACAAAATAACCTGGCCTGCTGGACGGGTCAATATATGTGTTCCAGGCTGGCTTAAAACTAGAAATGTGACCAAAGATGACCTTGAACTTCTGATCTTCTTGCTTCCACCTCCTAAGTGCTACAATTCCAACTGTGAGGCACCATACCCAATTTTATTAGTTTGTTGTGCTGGATATCTATCTTAGTTAGGGTTTCTGTTGCTGGGCAGAGACACCATGACCATGGCAACTCTTATAAAGGAAAACATTCAAGTGGAGCTGGCTTCCAGTTCAGAGGGTTAGTCCATTATCTTCATGGCAGGAAGCATGGTGGCGTGCAGGCAGACGTGGTGCTGGAGAAGGAACTGAGAGTCCTACATCTGGATCCCCAGGCAGCAGGAAGTAGCAGTGACACACTGGCCAGGCTTGAGCTTCTGAGGCCTCAAAGCCCATCCCCAATGACACACCTACTCCAACAAGGCCACATAGTGCCAGTCCCTAAGAGCGTATGGGGCCACTTTCATTCAAACTACCACAGCATCTTGAGTACCTTTTTGTTATCATAAAGAGACATTGTGACCAAGACAACTTACAAAAGAAAGTGTTGAATTTGGGAGCTTGCTTACAGGTTCAGAGGGGGAGTCCATAAACATCATGGCTGGGAGCGTGGCAGCAGGCAGGCATGGTGTCAAGCAGTATCTGAGAGCTCACATTTTATCTGAAAGTTGGAGGTGGAGAGGGAGAGTCTAACTGGGAATGGCATACCTCCTCCAACAAGGCCCCCCAAATTTCACCAACTGTAGGCAAGGCATCCAGATATATGAGCCTATGGGGGCTATATTCATTCAAACCACCACACTGATTATTAAATCCAGGGCTCCATGCATGTTAGGCAAGCACTCTACCAGCTGAGCTACATCCCCAATCCCTATTATTATTATTATTATTATTATTATTATCATTTTGGTTTTTCAAGACAGGGTTTCTCTGTGTAGCTTTGCGCCTCTCCTGGAACTCACTTGGTAGCCCAGGCTGGCCTCAAACTCACAGAGATCCGCCTGGCTCTGCCTCCTGAGTGCTGGGATTAAAGGCGTGTGCCACCACCGCCTGGCCCTATTATTTCTTAAGACAGTGTCTCATTATATAGCCCAGGGTGATCTTGAATGCCGCAGTTCAGAATATAGATACTCTTTGCTGTAGCTTAAATGTTGGTATCTCTCCCAAATTCTCATGTAAAAGCTGAATTCCTGGTGTGCCAGGGTGAGAGGTGACACCTTCAGAAAGCGACTAGAGTGGCTAGGTCCAGAAGGCAGCATCCTTGTGAGTAAAATTAGTGTCCTTGTAAAAGAGGTGTGAGGGAACTTAGTCACCTCTTCCACCATGCGAGGATATGGCATGAAGGTGTCACCTTGGATGTTAGAGAATGAGTCTTTTATTACTCCCTGGATGTGCTGGCACTTTGATTTTAAATTTTCCAACCTCCAGAACCATGTTTGACAACTTTCTGTTACTTGTAAATCTCCCAAGCAATGACACCATGTTAGCTGCCCCAACAGACTAAGATGCTCTCTGGCCCAGAAATTCCTGGTCTAGGAACTAACTTACAGCCACACTCTTACAGGTGACAATCAGGATACATGTGACAAGAAACAGCTTGCAACCGTGAAAGGCTCACTGATACCTTTACACATGTGAATACCCTCTCTAATGCCCTCCTTGTTTGTTGGTTCTGGAGCTTTTCACAGTTTTCTTCATTAGCAACTTTTCAACCAGAACTGTGTCTATGCAACGGCCATATTGAAGGTGCACATGCTCGGGAGGCTCATGGAGGTAGGAGGGCAAGGGCTGGCCTTCTGGGAGGACATGGCTCTTCTTTTTCTGTTCCTCACCTCCACAGAGACAGCTCTGCTATACAATTTGAGGTAACTGCTCTGATGGTCAATTTTGATTGACAGCTTGATGGAGGGATTTGGAGTCACCAGGTCCGTGAAGGATTTTCCAGATTATGCTAATTGAGGTGGGAAGTCTACCCTACATGCTGGTAACACCATTCCGTGGGAGTCCTGACTAAATAAAAAGAAGAAAGTGACTCAGGCATGGTGGCTCATGGCTTTAATCCTAGCACTCAGGAGGAGGCAGAGGCTAAAGGATCTCTGTGAAATTGAGGCCAGCCTGGTCTACATAATGAGTTCCAAGATGGCTCTGGCTATATAATGAGACCCCGTCTTTAAAAAACAGGAAGGCAAAAGTGAGTTAAGCGCAAAGATTCATCACTTTCTGTTTCTTGACTGCAGATGCAAAAAGACCACAGTGACCAACAGTCTCCTGCTCCTGCTGCTGCGCCTTCCCTGGGAGGACAGACTGACCCCGGAACTGTAAACACAGACAACCTTCCCGCTTCCTTAGGTTGCCTCTGTCAGACATTTTGTCTCTGCAGTGAGACAAGTAACCGACAACAGAGTTGCCCTGAGAACCGACAAAGTATGCATGAGGCTCTCAGTGGAGAGGAACCTGTACCCACTTGGTTGTTATTGCTGGTCTAGACACATGTTAGCCAGAGCCTGTCTGTCCTATGGCACCATTAGCCTGCATTCCTTGGTGTATTTCTCCTAGCTGGGCAATTTACTGCAGGAGACGGACACTAGCTGACTCACTCTGGCTATTCCTAACCAGTCCAAACAATCTTTATATAACTGTAGCAGTTACTATTTCTGGTCAAGGGCTCGATGTTATTATTTCTACCATTATTTTGGTCCAGATACCGCTGGACATACACATGGCTCTAGCCAGACAGTTTAAAGCTTCTCAGCTAGGAGGGCAAGTTAATTTCAACTCCTCACTGAGGCTGATTGGTGAGAAAAGGTTTCCTGTAATGTTGAATTTGAACAGGGACATCCCACTGGGAGAAGGGAACTGGGATTGATTAGTGATGTCTGCACAGGTGGAGGAGAAGCATCACTGCTACGAATGTGTAGAGCCTGCTTTGGAGCAATGGGTTTCAATCCTGATAGCATGTATGAACCATCTAGGGAGCTTAAAAAACTCCTGATGGCCAAGTCCCACCTTGTGAGATTATGACTATATTGGTCTCAGCACAGCCTGGGCATCAGGACTGCCGAAAGATCCTTAGATGATTCTAACCCGGGCTTAGTAAAAAACCAAGAGCTGCTATCTGAGAACATCAAGCTCACTAGCCCAGGACAACTGGGAGACGGCAGAAGCTGCCGGCTGCTACCTGCCACACACCAGCTCCCCAGCAAGGCCACACTGACAGGAAGTGCTAATCTTTCCCTCCTTCCATTTCATCCTTCTTTTGACTGAGGGTCAGACTATTTATTAAGTCTAGATCTGAACTCTCAGAAATCTTCCTGCCTCAGTCTCCCCAGGGCTGGGATTATAAGCAAGGACCATGATGTCTGCCATGGTGCCGGGTGTCTGGCTGACACAGAAGCTGGAAAGAATAGATCTGTGTTCCCTGTGTTGACTAGGACCGAGTGCTTGGGAAACTTCTAAGACTGTAGGTGTAGGATTCAGTCAAAACCAGCCCCCCAGCCAGACATGAGCAGAGCCGACAAAGTGCTTGTTTAGCAGACGCAAAAACCTGGGTTTGATGCATAGTGATGTCTTCTGTAGCTAAGTCTCCTTCTGCCTCCCTTTTCTAAGGACTGTTTTGATTCTATTCTGGGTGACCCAGCTAATCCAGGGCACTCTGCCTTCCCCAAACCCTTAAATGACACCCACAAAATTCATTCTACCACATAAGGTAACACATCCACAGAGGTTCAGATACAGACAAAAATATGTGGTGCTGAGGATTCCTATCTGGCCTTCCACAAACACCTGCCTCTTTGAGAGGGGGTACTGTGGTGAGGTGCTAAACACAGTCAGTTAGGAGGCCCAGGGGTGTCTAATCACAGCTGAGTATGAGATCCCTTAGATGGCAAAGCCTAAAACTGTCAGTGCCTTGAAGATCCACTGTGAGGAAGGGGGTAACATTAGCTCCCTGAAGCCTGTGGGGTTACCAGAGTAGGCTAACCGTAAAAGCTCCAAATTCAAGGGGCATCTATGCCCGTTATCCCACACCTGTTAGCACCAAACCTCAGGACCCAGGAGTCTGTTCCATGAATGCTTGTTGAGGTGGGTGAACTGAACCATTCCTAGGGTCCCCTGAGAGGGGGATGGATGAGAGGGGTCAGAACCCAGAGAATGAAGAAAACAGAGATCCTGTGGGCAGACAGAGGGTAAGGCCTCTGAGTTAACCTCACACCCAGCATTGACTGCCTGGGGGTGGGGGCAGGGCTGGTATCCTTCTCCTCCTCCAAGTCCAATAGGAGTGAGGGGACCCGATCTAGCCATCAAGGGGCCATTGTTACTGGAACAGAGGAGGCTCTGTGCCCACTAACACTCTCCTCCTAGCTGATCTGCTCCCAGCTGAGCTGGCTGCTAGCTTAGGGAATGAGGTTAGGGAGGGGCTCAGGGGACCCAAAGCTGCCTGGGACAATCAGTGTTGGGACCAAGAGTCCCACAAACCTGTCTCAGAAGCTGACAGGCTTCAGTGCTGGGAGAGCTCTCCAGGTAAAACTGGAAAGCCAGGGATGGCCAGTGAATCCTAGCAGACCCCAGTAGAGACAGAGGGAGCACCTCCCCACTGGGAAGTTGTGCCTGACCTACCATCTCCCCCTAGAAAAATAGAAATGTGAAATCACTGAGTAAATGGCGCCTTTCATAGCTTCTAGAAGTGTTTTCAGAAGGTTGGGTGGGGGGGCTTTATGTTCTGTGGGTTGGGGATTCCAGAGGCAGGTCACTTAGCCAGGGCTGGGCACAAGTGCCCTTTGCTTGGAGCTTTGAACACTCTGCACTCTGTATAAATCGTGTAAGCTAGATTTTAGGAGGATGGTGTTCAAGATGCCCAAAGATACCAGGTAGGGCCACCAGGGACCCCACCTTGACAATCCAAGATCATCGTTCCCTCTTGTGCTAGCCATCATCCATTCTCAGCTGTTCCATAAAGCAAACCCAAAGGAGTATGCTGGCTAAAATCAGTCCAGGAGAAAGCTGGGCACGATGGCATACATCTACAAGCCCAAGATGGAGACCAGCCTAGGCTGTATACATACAGCGAGTTTGAAGCCAACCTAAGTTACATAACAAAACCATCTCAAAAGGGCTACCAGGCCGCAGCAGCAGTGGCATCTCAGAATTCTGTGGTATGCAAATCTTTGGGCCAGGCCAGCATCACCAGCAGAACTCTGGAGGTGGAATCTGGCAGGCTGCTCCCATAGGTCCGAGGCGGATCCGACATACACTAATGGTCAAGATCCCATCTCCTGCTCTCTCCCACTAGGAGTCATGTTTCAAACTGAAGGATGCACAATCTATTTAGTAACTCAGGCAAGCTCTTGTCCTCCTTTTTCATCTTTTTCCACAGAATGATCTTGTATAAAACAGAAAATACTAGAGCACCTCCTATGTGTGTCAGAAGGATACATACATGGTTCCAAAGACTTTCAGTTATGTGTATCAGTATGTGCTGAGGTTTCAGTTAAAAAAACCTTGAAAGCCAGTGTTTTACCCTGAGTGCTCGTCAAGACTGGCTCCTCTTTTGTGGTTTGCCTGAATGTGATTTTTAAGATGGTGGCGTGAGAGTCCCTCTAACCCCACACAGCACAGCCATGTCCCTTCAGTCCTATACAACACAGTGGGTGGTACACAAACAAAGACTACTTTCAGAATAGACAGCTCTTTGCAACATTGTCCCAAATTTATTTATTTATTTATTTATTTATTTTTGTTTTTCGAGACAGAGTTTCTCTGTGTAGTTTTTTACCTTTCCTGGGTCTTGCTCTGTAGACCAGGCTGGCCTCGAACTCACAGAGATCTGCCTGCCTCTGCCTCCCTAGTGCTGGGATTAAAGGCGTGTGCCATGACCGCCCGGCCATTGTACCAAATTTAGACCAAACTGTGTATTTACCTTTATCCTGGTGTTGTGGCACAGATCTGTAATCCTCTCTGAAGGCCGAGGCAGGAAAGCCAGGAATTGAAGGCTAGCCTGGGCTACATTGCAAGACTCTGTCTCAAAACAAGGGTTTTTGTTGTTGTTGTTGTTGTTTGTTTTTTTATTTTGTTTTTGAGAGCCAGTGAGACCTGTTCAGTGGGTAAGGGAGCTTGCTGCCAAACCTGACGAACTGAATTTGAGCTCCAGAATCCACATGGGTGGGAAGAAAGAGCCAACAGGTTGTCTCTGACCTTCACACCTGAGCCAGTACATCTGTATGGATGCATATCACCTTCCCATACACAAAATACATAAGTAAATGTAAAAAAAAAATCACAACAAATTTGGTTTTAAAAAAAAAATCATAGCCGGGCAGCGGTGGCACACGCCTTTAGTCCCAGCACTCGGGAGGCAGAGCCAGGTGGATGTCTATGAGTTCGAGGCCAACCTGGTCTACAGAGAGAGATTCAGGACAGGCACCAAAAACTACACAGAGAAACCCTGTCTCGAAAAACCCAAATAAATAAATAAATAAATAAATAAATAAACCATACTTTTCCTCATGCACGTAAAGCTTTCTGTCCTCTGCCACCTGTCCCTGTGCGGGTTGCTGGTGCTGGACCAAATAGTTAATCAGCCACATGGGGTGGAGTAACTGGGGTGATAGATTATACTGGTTTCTGTCTATTGCTGTTGAACTGTGTGCCAGGCCTCTGCCATTATGATCAAGCGAACAAAATAACCACTCTCAAAACACTTGTAAAGAGCTGCACAGGGAAACTGTCCTCAAAGGAGAGCAGGCAGCCATTAACCCCGGGTGAGTGCAGCCATTACAGCGGAGCCCAAACCCTACATACATGTCTTCAGAGCCATCCTGCATCCTGCTCCACAGCCAGAGCCAGTCCCCCAGGGACTGGCACCAAGCCCCTCCACTCCCCTGTTACCTTCAGTCCTCTGGTACTGCCCAGTTGTTACAGCAGCTGGCTGGACAGGCTGGACCCTTCCCACCACCCTGCCCTTCATCGTCTGGACGAGAAACATTGGTTCAGAGAAGTTAAGTGATCTGCTCAAGGTCACCTAGCTGAAGAGTCAAGGCCATACCATGAAGGGCCAGGCCCCCTGGCTCTGGCTGGACATTCCTTCCTGGCATGTTTATCTCCAGGTCCTCTGTGTTAATCACTTTCACTCTTAGAGTTGACGTGCACATGCTGTCGCCACACAGACCGAACATGTAGGTGAGTAAGGACAGAAAGGAACAAGGAAGGAGGCCAGAAAGGAACAAGGAAGGAGGCCGGGAGGGAAAAAGTGTGTGGTATATTGTTGAACTTCACCTTGACATTCTGCCCCCTAGATCAGACATGAGGAAGGGGGACAGCCTGGGCGGGGGTGGGGGGGGGTCCAGACATCACTTCCCTGTGCCTTGAGTGATTCTGATTTTGCCCCACTGAACAGCCTCCCTCGCCCCCACAGGCCACCTCTAAAGGCTCCAAGGAGAAGCGTGGATCCCCATCTCACAGACTGCCCCTTAAACTTGAGGGAGCTCATCTCAGAACTCTGAAGCTTCAGCCACATGCGAAAAAAGGGAAAAACTCTGGCCAAGGCCCTGAGGACTGATGATGGCCGAGTGGGGGTTCCTAGAACAGTACCCGGGTACTCAAATGTCAGGAGGGGACAGCCACACAATTACCCAGGCACTGCCGGGAAAGCTGTGGGAGATAAGGTCATCCATAGCCCAAGCGACTGAACAGAGCACCAGGCCAACCCGCCTGCGAAGCCTGCTCACTTAGGTTAGGAAGCCATGGCTGAGCCTGGAGGGTGTGAAGGTCCTACTCTGTGGACTCCTTCCTCTTCTGTCCACTGGAGATGGCAATGTCCAAATCAGCTGGCCTTTTCCCACATGTATCTACTGTCTGCTTTTCCTGAACACTCTGTCTTTGCATGTAGCTCCCCCAGGGTGGGAGGGGCTTCCAGACTTTTGGCTAACTTTTTCATGCTAAATTTTACATTTTTTTCCTCTCCTCAGATGCAGCTGGACACCTGAGTTTGAGAGCACCTTTCTCTGGGGCAAGAGAAAGGATCTCGCTTCCCTCGTGGGGATGGGTTGCCATTTTCCTGTTGCTTTTTACTTATGTTTACATGTGTGTGTGGAAGTCAGGAAAACTTTTGGAAGCTGGTCCTCTCCTCCAGATGTGGGTTCTAAGGGTCAAACTCACATCACATGGACTTTTACCCTCTGAGTCATTAAAAGCCCTCCTGGAGCAGTTTGTAGCTTTAAAGGCCCTCTATAGATACCTAGGGCAGATCCCTTCTTCACCCAGGCTGCCTACTAACCAGGCCCTGACTCCGTTTCTCTACAGAAATAAATTGCCTTCACAAACAGCCTAACTATGATTACCCAGAATGTAGCACAGGACCATTGCACACTCACCCAGGGATCTGCAGGCCTGAAGCCTTTTGTGGTGTCCCATCCTCTTCAGTGGCCAGGTCACTGTACCCCAAGTCCAATTCTGTGCAATTGGCAATTCCAGTGACCCTTCTTCAGGGATTTCTGGGAAGTGTCCCCCTTCCCAACCACACCAAGAAGCCTGGACTGGCAGGGGCCTCTCTTGTCTCCATCCTCCCCACCCCCTAGTCCTTGTGGGATTAGACGTGGTAAAACCACCCAGACCTGTGTCTCCCCTCCTCTCTGTCTCTGCTCAGTCACCACATTGGAATTTCTGGAGAGCCCTTGCTTTCCTGCTGGTGTCTGATTTTACCGTATCTCTTCATAAATTCAAGGCCTATTTAAATGGCTTTTCAGAGAGCTGGGCATGGTGTTGCGGGCCTGTGATCTCAGCACTTTGGAGGTGGAGGCAAGAGGATCAAGAATTCAAGGTCATCTTTGGCTTCACGGCTTTTGAGGCTAGCCTGGGCTCCGTGAGACTCATTTAAAAACAAGAAAGGCTTGTAAAACAGGAGAGTTGGACTTTAGAGAGACATGCCGTCCCCTTAGTAGGCAGACAGGAACTGGTCTTGTTTTTTATTTTATTGTTTGTTCTTTTAACTTTTATGACAAGTAACAGTTGTCCCTGGTACAATGTTGAAAAGGTTACATGGTGAATTCCCATTCCTATGCCTGGCTGAGGCATTCAGGACAGTCTACTCAGGCAACCAATAATATCGGGGATTTTTGTTTTGTTTGGCTTTGATTTTGGTTTTAGTTCTTCTTCTTTTTTTTTTTTTTAATTTACTTGGTAGTGCTGGGGTCAAACTTAGGGTTTTACCTATGCTATGCAGGCCCAAGTCCCCAGCCCCAGCCACCTGTCCACTTGGAAAGCAACTCAAATTCTCAAATTCTACTCCATGGGGCTTCCCGTTTTAAATGGAGGTACAACCTGGAAAATAATTGGGACCAGAGTTAACATGAGGGTGCTACATACTATCACCCACCATCTATGATCATTGCTAAGTGGGAATCTGCAGTTTGGCCCTTACAAGCCAGGGGTCAGGGGCTCTTGCAGCCCAGTACTCTTCAACTTTCTAACCTCTCCCAACTCTTTGGCCCCACTTCCACTTTCAGGAGTCTCTCTCTCTCTCTCTCTCTCTCTCTCTCTCTCTCTCATTTGTTTGTTTTTCAAGACAGAGTTTCACTATGCAGCCCTGGCTGTCCTGAAACTCTCTCTGTAGACCAGGCTGGCCTCGAACTCACAGAGATCCGCCTGCCTCTGCCTCCCCAGTGCTGGGATCAAAGGCGTGGACCGCCGCCGCCGCCGCCGCCGCCGCCGCCGCCGCCGCCGCCGCCACCACCACCACTGCCACCGCTGCCTGGTACCTTTCTCTTTTTAAGCAAACCATCTCTGTCTCCTCTATTCCTGTAGTTCTGCTTCAGTTCTTTGTCCCTAGACACAAGTACCTGCAAATTCCAGTAGGTGCTCTCTGGACTCACACCTGTATCGGTGACTAAAGAATAAAGTGCAAAGGAAAGAGGACCAAAGAGCCCATCACTGCTCTTTGTCAAAGGGCCATGCTGGTCCCTGCCTCCAGGAAGAAAGTGACCCTCTGTCCTTGTGTGTACAGAAAGGGGACTCAGGTCTCCTTCCTCCTCCTCCTTCCAGCTATGGGAGCTCAGTCAGAAACACCTCCCTGCCTCGGTGTTCTCAATTGGGAAACCAGGCTAACTGGGTCTCCCCTGCAAGGTGGTTGGAGGGAGTTAAAGGTGCCGTTGTATGGAGCTGGCACAGACTCCTTTCCCGCCTCTGACTGAGGGCAGCAGGAACAGAGCTTTGAGTTGCAGCAACAGCTGCAGCAGCCTGGCATCCTGGACCCGCAGCCTGGGCCGAGGAAGCTGGCACTCCGCCCCAGCCTGACTCATATTCTTTTTCCAGGTCTGATCCACCGAACCCTGGACAGGCTTCCCTCTGACACATGGAGAATGTGCCTTCCTGACGGAAGAATCAGCAATGGTTTAAACAAATCTGTTGCCCAACTCTCGTATCCATAGACTTTCCACGATCAGAGAAGCCGCTGCTCTGTGCCACCTCCTGCCTGGGTCCACAGTCTCTAGGGAAGTGAACAGCGGCCCATCCAGACATGGGAACTACTCCGGGTCTCATTGTTGGCATCCGTAAATGCTATTAGATTGAGGCACATAAAGCAGTTGGCCAAAGATGCTGAAACAAAAGTCTTTCAGACACTCAGCTGCATCTTTGGAAACAGTGGCTTGATTATCAAATTCTCACTCCCATCTAGGACACAGCTTACTGTTGGGCACAAGACCTACCAGCTTCACTTTCTGAACACTGACCCCTAGGCTAGACATGTAGTTCAGTGGGTAGAGATATACCTAGCATGCACAAGGCCCTGGGTTCAATACCCAGCAACCCATAAAACCAGGCCTGGTGACCCACACTTGTTATCCCAACATTTAGGAGATGGAATAAAAAAATTCAAGGTCATTTTTGGCTAGATAGTGCTTGAGGCCAGCCTGGTGTCTCCAAAAACAAACAAATAAACAAACAAACAAGCAAACACGGACTCTAATAGGAGACCAGACACCTTTCTCAAGGAAGAGAGACTCTGAAAATTCAGCACAGAAGTTGGGTACCATGATGCTGGCCTGGACTCCTCACAGGACAATAGGAAAGGTGAGAAGGTGGGAGAGGCTGGGAAGGAGAATGCAAGGCAGGTTGTGGCCCTGCCACCTGGGGGTGGAAACCCGCCCTCCCGCCCCCATAGGACTATGGACACTGAGGTCTCCAGGAACCCAAGAAGGGCAGACTGGCAGGTAGGCAGCAGACAGAGTGATGCAGTGATGTCAGATTTTCCACCCAATGACTCAATGGCTTGCCCTGGGCTATGAATAGCAAGCTTTATACTGTGGCCTCCAGGCAATTCTGCTCTGAGTCGTCCTGGCCCCTCTCCCTTGTCACCTTCCATCTTCCCTGCTCTGGGGACTCACAACCATAGTCTCTATACCCTGATCCTGGGCACAGCCTCAGGCTGCTTCAGCCAGCCTCTCTACGCTCCACTGTGAGGAGAGACCTAAGCACAGATAAACCCAGGGAGTCAGGCCTGGCTCTGAGTCCCCACGGCTTGGTAGCCTCAGGCGGGGCTACTCTGCCTCCCTCTGAGCGGTGGTTTGCTCATCTGAGAAATGACACACTGCTGCCAACCTTGATAGGTTGAACAGGGCTCAGTGAAGACATCAAGCATGCAGCATGCCGCAAAGGATGTCGTGCCAAGGTTGACATCTAATGGGAGGTAAGATACAGACTCAATTTACTTCCTAACTGCTTTCAAAAATTCATACCCAGGCATAGTGGCACATACCTGTAATCTCAGCACTTAGAAGGCCAAGGCAGGAGGATGGCCATATGTTGGAGGCCAAGCTGGTCTACACAGAAGGCTTCTAGCCTAGCTAGGACTTCATAGCTATTTCAAAACACCCAAAGAAAAAAATATATGTGCATATTACGTATCTATAAATGTACATACACACACACACACACACACACACACACACACACACACACCTGTATATAAAACAGCTCACCTTGCTTGATGCTGTGTACTAGGATCAGCTCTCGGCACTTGTATAAAAATGTTTTAGAGCTGGTGAGGAATGGCTCAGGTGCCTGGGGCCAGGCCTGACACCTGGGTTCAATCTCCAGGACACACATAGTCCTGACTCCTGCAAGTTCTTCTCTGGCACACACACACACAGTGAATAAATGCAATAAGAAAAAGCCTTACATCTTATTCTCACATCACCCCTATATGCTGAGTTCCATTAGTGGGGAAACTGAGGCACAGAAAGGTTCAGCAATTTGGCCCTGACCACACTGCCAGTAAGGGTGAGCAGGACTTCCCAGGCAGGCAGATTGACTGCAGAGTCTGCGTGTGTAGTCATTATCCTGTTTTGTCTTTTCTTCTTGCATCCTGTGAACAGGTCAGCCCGGCGGCACTCCTCTCTGG
Source organism: Peromyscus nudipes (assembly GCA_902168325.1). Classification (NCBI taxonomy): domain Eukaryota; kingdom Metazoa; phylum Chordata; class Mammalia; order Rodentia; family Cricetidae; genus Peromyscus; species Peromyscus nudipes. Next base: position 29,183 of record CABHPH010157574.1, on the reverse strand, counting down.
CCCTGCAGCCAGCCCATCTGAATGTCCTCATCTCTGTGTTTCTCTGGGGCTTCCTGCATGAGGAAAGCCTTCTTGAGTTCTTATCACACACGATGCCCCTCTCATCTCTTTCCCAGAAGGAAGGACCTTCCACGATCACCAGGCCACCTTATGTAGTGCTGGGTAAGACAAGGTGTGAGATCCCTGAACCCCAAAATCCAGCCCCACAACTTCTAAAAGGACAAACTGGGGACTACAGGTGAAACCACAAAGCAAATGGCTCCTCCCCACCCTGTGCCTCAGTTTCCTCAAAGAAACAACAGCCCCAGAGACCTGCATTGCCTGGAGATCAGGATTAGACCATGCAAAGGTTGAATGAGCACCTACATAGAGGACAGGACTGGCTACTGAGGGCTTATGGGGCTGAGCAGAGCCTAGAGAGCACCCATTCATGAACCAGCAGCATAGCACAAAGAGGTATTCTGGGCAGGCAGGCAGGCAGGCAGGCAGAGATGGATGGATGGAGGGATGGATGGGTGGATGGGTGGATGGATAGATGGGTGGATGGATGGGTGGGTGGATGGATGGATGGATGGATGGATGGATGGAGAAGCCTCTCAAGGGTTTCAGTTCCATCCTCAGGATGCTCACTCAGGTCTCACTGAGTAATAAATAGATAGGTCATATGTCTGGGGGTCCCTATTCCCCCTGCCATTCCCTGTCACTCCTATTTACCATGACTCCCCTTTGCCTACTCCCTAGCAGGATCATCCTGGCCTGGAGCATCCTACCATCTCTGCCAGCTGCTTCCCTCCGAGTCCTGCTTCACATCTACAGCCCTTCCATTCTGTACTCAGACACCACACAGTATGCTCTCTGCGTGCCGTGGGACAATGCTCAGCACAGGAGACACAGATGAATAGGGCTGGACCATCCTGTTGTCAGAGTCACTACCCAGCTGAGACCACTGGCCACAGAACTAACAGCCACCCATGCTGCGGGATAGCACGGACATGCAGGCTCTGTGATGGGGGCTACCCAGCCGGGCTTCCACGAGAGAGTGGCATGCATGCCAAGGGGAAGCATGCCAAGGGGAAGGAGAGCTGGAGGGGGTGTCCTGGGCAGCCGAAAAGGCTGTGGAGTGCAGGCTGTGTGCCCAGGAAATGAGGGGAGGCTTGGAAGTCTAGACAGGAGGTCAGGTGCAGACAGAAGAGGAAGTGTTCCACAGATCACAAGCCAGGGAAGCCACCCAGGACTCTGCATTATTGGAATGACCATGGGGAAACTGAGACCTTGGCTTGCCCTCTTCTCCTGGCTTATTAAGTCACTGGTGCAGATACTAGGCCTGATAGAGAGATTGCTGTATGATCTGAAAATGCCAACTGGGGTCAGCCAATGGATGCCAGGTCAGACCCAGGGAGCCAGAACTCTATTTCCTCCTGAGGTGCCCACAGTGACATGTGACACCAACCCCCTGGAGCTGGTTCCTCAGTTGGATCCTCAGGCACATTCTGACCCCTTCCTCTGGGTACAGCCACATCAGGACAAATACACACTGGTGATGTCATGGTAGGGTAAAGATCTGCTAGCTTGTCAGCCGTGGATGTGGGCGGCACAGCCTGAAAACAGTGGCGGTGCCAGTGACCAGCTCAGGAGCTTCCCGGGAAGCCAGTGAGGGCATGTGGAAAGGATCTGGGGTGGTGCTGGCAAAGCAACTGTTGCAGCTTCTAGTTCCTGTGGACCCTGCCCTCAGACATCAAAGCAAACTGCAAAACGAGTTAGCAACACAGGGAGTTAGCGTTTGCAAATGGGTCAGAGGAGGTCCATTCATTTTCTGAGGAGATGATCTCCCTCTTGGGACAAACGGCTTCTTAGAGTTTCTTTAGACTTGGGCATCTGCCCTTAGCACTCAGGCCTTTGGCTTTCTCCAGAGGGGAGCTGAAGACCACAGTCAGCCCAGCCAGCTCAGCCAGCCCGGAGTGGTATGCTTTGAGCTGTGAAATTCTTTGCTGAAAATTAGCGCAGTTGCAGCTGCGGGGGTGGGGAGCATTTATTTGCAAAATGTTTCCTCAGCTAGCATTGCTTTGGCTCCGCCACACTAGCGCTTTCCAGGATCCTGCAGATGGTGAGGCAGCTGGAGAGGAAGGGAGACTGGGAAGCAGCCAGGGGAGCGTATGGGTGGGGCCAGCTCACAGGTAGAGTGGAGCTGGCACAGGCACCTGGATGTGAACACTAGGTACATACCGAAAGCCCATCATCCTGCAGAGGCACTGGTACTATCTAGGCTGTGATCTGTGATATCTGTGTGTGTGTCTGTGTGTGTGTGTGTGTGTCTGTGTGTCTGTGTATCTGTGTGTGTCCCTATCTGTCTATCTATCTATCTATCTATCTATCTATCTATCTATCTATCTATCTATCTATCTATCCATCCATCCATCCATCCATCCATCCATCCATCCATCCATCCATCCATCCATCCATCTATCTCTATCTCCAGGGTCTCATAGCCCAAACTGGCTTCAAAGTCTCCTTGTAGCCAAGAATGGCCTTGAACTCCTGATTCTCCTGCGTTTTCCTCCAGAGTGCTGGGATTACCGGCATGCCCCACTATACCCAGCTGTGACCCAGAACTGTGCTCAGAAGTTCACTATGTAGATGAGGTCAAGGGGAACAGGGTCTGCAGCCCCACCTGCCTCTGGCCTTGCAGGCTTCCTTGGCTAAACTGGGAATTCCATGTAATCCCGTTTTTAAACTGCTGCTGAAGGAATTCCACTAACTCTCGGAGGAGTTTGCTCCTGCGTTGTTGGAGCTGCCCGTGGGTAGACAAGGCAGTCTTCCTAATAGATTCTAGTTGATAGTCTAACACAAGGAGATGCTCCCATCCCAGAGACTGAGGGTTCATCAGTGGAGCATATTGATCCATTCACTGACATGTGGGGATTGCTGGGATGCCCTGTACCCTCAGCTCTATAAACAGATAGCACAGGGGTGTGCCAAGAGGATGCCAGTAATAACATATCTTGCATTCACTATGTCCAATTCTAACCTCCATATACGTTGGAACTCACAACAGTCAGCCACACTGTTCCCGGTCCCTTCTTATAGACCAAGAAAGGATGAAAGGGTTAAATAGATCGCCAAAAATGTTCTTAAGTATCATATAGTTTGCCTTTTCAATGAATATGGCATTGAATTTGTGGGTCTGGGTTTGTAGACATTTGTGCCTATAAATGTTTTTGGAGTCTATCTACGCGTTTTGTGTTTACTTAATATTTTTTTGTGTGGGGGCATACCTGAGTGTGTGTGCATGTGTAAATGCATTTTTGCCCAGTGTGAAATGGTTTGTAGGAGGCTGTGGGGCTGACCAGCTCTTCCTCCCCACCAAGTGGGGAGGGGGCTCACTGGTAGAGAGTTTGCCCAGTGAGTGTGTAAGGCCCTGAGTTCCACCCCTAACACCAAAGGAGGAAAATGGAATATGGAACCCACCCTATGACTCCCTTCTCCAGCAGCCTGGTGGCGGCAGTACTGAGCACCCTCAGGCAATGTCCTTCTCCCAGGCTCCCCAAATGTTGGGTTTATAGACTAAGCTCACACAGTCACACAGGAGAAGGCTCTGGAACTCTTCTTGGCCTTGAGTTGGATATCCTGGGCACTGGGCCTTCACCTAGAGCCCACTTCCATTTCTTATGGTGTATGAACTTCAGTTCACTAATTAGTTGCAGTTACCATCAGAGGTTCAGCTACCTGTCTCAAAGACCCAGAAGGTCCACTTAGTGCTTGCTCTCTGTGAAGCCGTGGGTGACCTCCCACCACCCACCCACTCCCAGCGGACCCAAATCTGGGACAGTTTTGTCAATCCAGGACATATACAAAGGAAATGAGTACATGGTCCCTAAAAGTCTTTTCACAAGTGGGCCCCACCTCGGAGAAAGATGTGACCTGAAAATTAACTTTGGTCCACCTACCCTGAAGCAATGTGTAAAATGCCCCAAAGCTGACGAAAAGCCCCGGTGTTCTCCACCCTCCAAAGTAGCTGCCTTCCTCCCAGACTACAGATGTACTCACCCAGACAGAGCTGAGCTGCAGCCCCAGGCTGTCCTTTCTCGCCCAAGCTCTGCCTGATCCCGACCACCAGCATCTAGTCCAGCAGCTCAAGAATGGGCCTGGCCAAGATGCGCTCCCTCGCTTTTGAAGCTCTCGAAGTTAAGGGGATGGGGCGGGGCAGGGAAGGGCAGGCATAACCCTCTAACAGTCCAGGCTGGCCCCAGAAGTGGCTATTTACTTGTGGCCACCAGGGGCGGCTAAGTGGGAAATTGGTTTGTTGGTTTTCCACACTTCCTCCAGACTTCCCACAGACTTCCCTGGTGATGAATTGCCCAGAGTTTAGAGAAACCTTCAGTGCTCCAGCACACAGCCATCTTTGTGAGAAGGTAGCAGCACTCAGGAGGAGTCAGGCTAATGCTGGAAACTGACGGAGGGGATCCCCCTGGCCAGCTCCTCCCTCCACACTGGCTGGGGACCAGGAATAAGCAGCTAGAGTTGGGACAATGGAGGCGGAAGGTGCCTGAGCCTGCAGAGACCAACACCCTGTTCCCCACCACCCACACCCAGCTGTGGAATCCATGCATTTGGAGCAGGACAGGAGGTTTCTTATCTTCGCCTCAGGCCTCAGAGAAGAAAGGGTGATTAAATATCGGTCCCGTTTAAGCACTGTTAAAACTTCCTGAGACTGGAGGCTACTCTACCTCTTTGAGCCATCTCTAGCAGAGAAGATGCCCTCGGGGCAGCTTCCCAGCAATGGCACGGTCCTTCTCTGCTTCACCCATCTCTTGGTAACATTCCCAGCTCCCTCACGTGCCAGGCACCAAGGTGGGGATGAAGGGACAAAGATGGCCAGCCCCTGTCCTCGGTGGGATGGTCTTCATTGCCAGTCCTCCTCTCTCCATCCAACATGTCCACTCTGCCAAGTTGGGGCAGAAGGCTCCCGGTGCCCTATGTTCATCCAAGGCCTCTTGCATCCTTTTAAGGGCGTCTACTTTTCTCATATCATGGATACCACATCAGAGGCCCTGGGTAGACAAAAATCCTGCCCCTCAAGGAGTGATCCTAACCCTCAGAAATGGGGGGAACAGGATATTAGATATTCTAAACCCCCAGGTGCCCAGCCTAGGCACCTGCAGGGGGGTACTGAGGCAGTGTGGCAACAGGTCCCTGGCTCATGAGTTTAGGCATCCACTCTTGGTCCTCATGTCCTCTTGTGCCCAATGGGATCAGACAGCGGACACTCTGTGGACCCTGTGAACACAAGCACAGCTGGGGACAAGGTGAGCCATTGCTATCCCCCCACCCCGGGTGCCTGGCTCTGCCCCACCTATCCCTTCTGACGGTCTGAAGACTCCAACTCTGCAAGGCACATGGTATAGTCATTAGGACAGCCATGACCAGGACCCCTTATGTTCACCACCAGGGAAGTGGCAGGGTGAGGAATAACTTCCTCAGATAAAATTTTATGCTCTCAAGGGGCAAAGGCGGGGGGGTGGGGTGGGGTGGGGGGAGGGGAGGAGTATAGAGACCCACTTAAGGGCAGATGACTGACAGTTCAACCAAAGGACAGTCATAAGGGACAGGTTGTTTTTTTTTTGGTTTTTTTTTTTGGGGTTTTTTTTTTTTTGTTTGTTTGTTTGTTTGGTTTTTTCGAGACAGGGTTTCTCTGTGTAGCTTTGTGCCTTTCCTGGATCTTGCTCCTCGAACTCACAGAGATCCTCCTGGCTCTGCCTCCCGAGTGCTGGGATTAAAGGCGTGCGCCACCACTGCCCAGCCAATAAGGGACAGTTCTTGTCTCCATTCTCAGTTGAGTAGAGAGTTGCCTTTCATGGAGTTACTGTACCATGCCCCTGCACTCACACCCAAACCTCCAGCTACCTGACTCCAGAGCCACATCGAAGGCTCCAGGAGCTGGGTACCACCCAGCCTTTGGTTTCCATGGCTCCACAGAGACTATGGAAAGAGATAGGCAGTCAGAGGCCGCAGAACCAGGTTAGAAAGGATCACCGGTGTTTCTCCCTTGTTGCTATGGAGGCTTAAAAGACAGGCTGGCATGGTGAAGCCAGCACAATTCTGAAATCAGACTTTCCAGGTTCAAATCCTGGCTTGGTCTCTTACTAGTTGGGTGACTTTGAGGTCTATTTAATTTTTCTGAGGCTCAGTTTCCCATCTGTAAAAAAGAAAATGATATGGAAGCGCTAGAGGAGTGTAACGACTTACGGGGACAGTATCTGTGGGGCTCCAGAAGCCATGACAAAGGGGGCATGGGGGATGAGAGGGGACCGGCTACTGTAGTCTACCCGGAATTGGGATAGCCAAGCACAAACCCCTCCTCTTTCTTTCTGGCAATATGCAGGCATCTTGCTAATCCTGGCATTTAGGGCCCTGGAGCGCACACTGCTGCTAGTCAATATTCTTCAGGAACAGGAGCGGGGACTGACATATTTCTTCCCAGTGACAGGCCGAGACCCCCCCCCCATCTTTGTGGACTGTCCGTCCCAACTGCTGGCAGCCCCAAGTTCCAGGAAAAAGGAATGTTTCTGCCCCCCTGGGCAGCTCACACCCACTGTCACAGAAGAACCAATACGGATACACAGTACAGGGACCGTAGTCACCCCCCTCACCGCCACTGTCATGTGCTACCACCAAGCCAAGCCCCTGCTGGAAGACACTGCGTCTACTAGACACTAGCCAGGCTAGCAAGAGCCAACAGGGGTAGATGACCCAAATTCCGCGTGTCCAGGGAATCCATCCCAGCATGGGCCCACTAGCCTCTTTCCCACTAACTCACCTGCCCCCATGGCAACGGCATGGGGAGACTAATGGAGCTACTCGTAACTGTCCACCACAGAGCTCCCTGTGTCTGCCCAACGGCTTACAACCTCTCCAATCCCATTCCATCCCCACTTAGCCAGATGCTGAAATGGAACCTTCCTCTTGTTCTGGGGAGGGAGAGGTGACCATGAGGCATGGTGGGACAGACCACCTGGGTCTGTCTCTTCCCAGAAGAGACCAGGTGGGGCTTCCTTCAGCCAGCCAGGCCTTTTCCTCATTCAGCTGAGGCTAACTGGGCTCCGCTCACACCAAATCCACAATGCATTCATTACCGGTGCCATCAGCCGTCTGGCAGGCACTGACTAAGACTGTGCCCTGCACTGCACTAGGCTCAAGAAGATCCGTGGGACACTACAGGATACTAGTATCCTGGTGTAAGGAACAATCATCTTCCCAACAGGCCTAACTTTTGATCTCAGCTCAATCCATGGCCCCGCATATATGGCCTATTGCTGGGACCCCCCCCCCCACCTCCCCTGGAAATCCCTCCTAGGAAGTACATCCGCCGTGGAGGAAGGGTCTTTGCTTCCTTGCAAGGCCCTGTCACCGCCACTACGCTGATGTCAAGCGCAGCACCAGCACGAAGCCTTTTCCTCACAGCCCAAAGACCCCAGCCCAGAAGAACTCCTGAAAAGTTTCTGAATCACTGGCTCGGGTCTCCCCACCTCGGCTCCGGAAGGGCTGCGCACACCCAGACATCGAATTTCCACACCGAATCCGCCCCTGCTAGCCCCGGAGAGACGGCCGTGTCTGCTTCTGACCTCCCCGTTCATGGGCCTCAGTGGGTCCCAGTCACGACTTTCCAAAGCACAGAGAGTTTGTGGCCCCTGATGTGGCGTTTGGTGGGGGGCGGGGGGAGGGCGGGAGCTCCCGGGAGCTCCCTTTCATGGTGGAAGGAGCTGCGGGGACAGCCAAGAACCCAACCTGGTTTAAAAGTCCCAACCCTGCGCTCCCAGAAGCGTGCATTTTGGAGTGTGCAGGGTGGTCGGCGTGACGGTGCTGAGATCCTCGTCTGTGGTTCGTGTGGTGACCCGGGTGTGGGTACCAGGCAGATGGGAATCTGGCAGCAGGGGTTTTTCCTCGCTCAGGGAACTCCCCTCCCGCCCTCCGCCGGTCCCCTTCTTCTCCCAAAGTTTGGCGCGCGCTCGGGGATGCGGTAGGCTCCCGGCTGGGGCCCCCAGGAGGCGGTGCCGGGACGCGGGCGCCCCACTTACCCCAGCCGAGCCTCCTCCTCTCGGCGGGCGGATCCGATTCTCCGGAGGCCCGCGTCCAGCGCGGGCAGCATCCGCCCCCAACTGCGCCCTCCGCTCGGAAGACGCTGGGGCTGCGCTCCCTACAGCGCACACTCTGCGTCCCCGGCGAGTGCGGGGAGGGAGGCGCGGCCGGGCCGGTCCCCTCGCTGGGCGGGAAGCGGCGCCAGGCGGGCGGGGTCCTAGCCGGCGAGCGATCGGTCCTGCCCACGACCCCGATCCCCGCTAGCGGTCGGCAGCGGCCTCCTGAATGGCAGCCAAGGCTCCAGGAGCCCCGCGCTCCCCGCCTCACTCCACACGCGCACCCGGCAACTTTGGGGCGTTCAGTGAAGTTGGCGCCGCCGCCCACCCGGCCTCTCCAAGAGGATGGAGGAGGCGGAGGACGCAGGGAGGAGGGAGGAGCCGGGAGGAAGGGCAGTAGCCCCCGCCTAGCCCCCCGGGAGCCTCGCGCTCCACGACCCCTCTGCGGGCCTTTGTTCCCGACGTGGCCGCGTCCCCGGGGACTCGCCCGGGCTGCTCCGATCCCTACCCTTGAGGACCAGGCAGGGTGGAGCTCTGAGTCCCAGGTAAGGGAGTTCAGGGAGAGACTGCAGGGAGAGCGGCCCTACTGCACCCCCAAGCTGTTGCCCACCCTCAGGGATGAATGTAAGGATCTTCCTGTCCCTCTGTGGCAGAGGAAGCTAAAGGACACTCTCGGGGATTTCGGAAAGCCACCGCACTCCTTCCTTGGGCAGCAACAGGTCACTGAAGTGCCCTTAGTGCTTTCTCACATACCCCCTGGGGCAAGATGCACGAATAGTCCCAGCCAAGATGCGCAGAGGGAGCTGGAGCTACTTGTCATTATCTTAAGATCCCCTTGGACTACTGGCACCCCTGAGGTGGGGGGCATGTCGCCTCTGTGTAGAGAGAAGTGCTGGGTCTGTACAAAGGCCCGTTTCGCTAAGACCGCTGTAAAGGGCTCAGAAATGGAACACAGGCAGAATCTCAGGTTATGTGTTCCAATCCTGGTGACTTAGTCTGTCCTTGATGCCGCCCTGCCCAGCTGTCTTCCTGGGACTTCATAGCCCTCTGCCTCCAGCTAAATTCAGGCCCAAGACAGTCTTCCTGACATTTCATGGGCTCTTGTAAGGTTTAGATAGAATGGGCAATTTTCTATAAAGGAGAAGTGAAAAAATTTTTAAAAAGTAAATACATAAAAAGAAACTTACAAATCTGTCCTTGGCTCCCCTTTGTCATGCTGAACATTTATGTCAGAAAAAGAAGTTCACAGGCTTGAGGCAGCAGATAAAGAGTCAGACAGAATGGAGTGGGACCCAGGCCCATCCAGGACCGTCTTCTTAGGTCCCTGATTAGAAGGCTGGTAGACTCTGCCAACCTGTTGGATAGCAGGGGCCTGATCAAAGTGCCCTTCGCTATGAGGTGAGGCCTCCAGTTTGCTCTCAGCAGAAAACCCTCACTGGCTGCCTGAGTTCTGCCGCCTGTTGGAGAGACCGGAAGTGGAGAAAATTCAGAACCAGCTCACTTCTGGGATCTCCCTGGCTCCCTCTTTCTGCATTGATCCCTGATAGACTCTGCCCTAAGTCAGTCACCAAGCTTGCGCGCGCGCACACACACACACACACACACACAGAGCCCTACTATGTCTTTTAGGTTAGCCCACCCACCCTTAAGAACCTGTCAATTAGATCCACTAAACCCTGTCTGCTGGCCTCATACAGAAGGCTTCCCCTTGGGGAACACGGGGAATCTTGGATTTTATCAACCAGAAATTTGAGAGTACACAAAAGGCCAAAACTGTCAGGCTGGAAATGTAGCTTAGTTGATAAAGTGCTTGCTTAGCACACCCAAAGCTATGGGTTCGATCCCCAGTACCACAAAAACTTGAGTGTACACCTGTAATCCCAGAACTTGGGAGATGGAGGCAAGAGAATCAGAAGTTCAAGGTCATTCTCTGCTGTAGGGAGTTCAAGGCCAGCCTGGAATATATGAGACTGTCTCAAAATAATTTTTAAAAGACAGAACTACGTCATCAGCTTATTATAGACAGTAGGGAAAGCAGAGATATATCCAAACCAGGTTCTCAACCTATGGGATGACCCTTCACAAATGCCCCTTTCACAGGGGTCGCCTAAGACCATCAGAAATATCAGATATTTACATTATGATTCATAACAGCAGAAAAATTACAGTTATGGAGTAGCAACGAAAATAATTTTATGGTTGGGGGTCAGCACAACAGGAGGAACTGTCTTAAAGGGTCACAGAGTTAGGAGTGCTGAGGACCGCTGCTTTAAACAAATGAAGTGATAAAGCATGGCACCTACTCCAGGCTGAGGAAAGGTATCAAGAACAAGACCACAGAGGACACCGGATGTGCACAATGTGTGACAGCTGGCTCTCTAAACCCACCCTGCTGCAACCCTGCTCTTTGAGCTGAAGGCCTGATCTGGAATGCTCAGGAGGTGTGGGAAACACTCATTCACCCGGCTTTGGGATAGCAGGGCAGCTGGTGCCTGGGCCTTCAGTGAAGGCATCTGACTTGCCAGTGAGTGCAAAGGTCTAAGCCAAGTACTCCACTGAAAGAACTTTCATCCTAAAATATTCTCCAAGATCAGTGAACAGTATCACTCAACTGAGGAGAGGCTCCCTGTCTTTCTCCCCTCCCATCCCACTATCTGAAAAAACAGAAAGAACTAGCTAGGCATGGCGGCTCACATCTGGAACCCCAGGCCTCAGAAGGCTGAGGCAGGAGCATTGCAGTAAGTTCCAGGCCAGCCAGGGATACATAGCAAGACCTTGTATCAAATTAATTATAAATAATCATCATAATATTATAATGTATATTATATATACAATAATGATAAGTGTATCAAATTAATCTATAAATAAATAAATCAAAACAAGTGGCACACACCTTTAGTTGTAGCACTTGTGAGGCAGAGACAGGATCTCTGTGAGTTTGAGGCCAGCCTGGTCTACATAGTAAGTTCCAGGACAGCCAAGGCTATGTAGGGAGATCTTGCCTCAAAAAAAATAAAAAAATAAAAAATAAAAACAGTCTGGGCACATGGCAAAGAAGGCACTGTTGTCCCCTTTGAAAGAAGAGGTACTAAGAGGTCTCGAGAAGCACCATGCTTGAGGAAACCCCTCCTGCAGATGTCCTGGCTCAAATAATGTAGGGCAGGGGTGGGTGCAGATGGGTGCAGCTTGGTGCCAGAGCATTTGCCTGGCACACGTGAGGCCGAGGATTCCATTCCTGGTACTGCCAAACAAGCAAAGAAAAGTATAGGCATGGATCAATATGCACTTTTAAAGTCTAGCATTGTGGTGGGGTTTGGAACAAAAGGATAAATGATGTCTTAGTCAGCTACTGCTCAATAATGCTGCGTAACAAACACTCTCCAAATCTTGGTGACTTATCACATCAGATATTGACTTTCCTTAGTTCCAGGTCTCTGGTTGCAGGTGGGTTCTGTTTCACGCAGGGAATGGCAGAACTTGGGACAAACTGGATCTCTGGGTGAGTTCCGGTCTCTTTTGCATAGATCCACATTCTGCATGGATCAGTAACTGTGCTGGTATGTGCTCTTCTCAAAATAGATACAAAGAGCAGAAGATACATGAGAACATACACACACACACACACACACACACACTGAACGCTTCTGCCTGTGTCACAGCTAAAGCAAACCCCATGGCCACACCTAATGTAACATCCCTAACCCTGAGGTATCGTCTGTCCAGCCAGGCTATAGAGCAAGGGGTAAAGGAGCGAGAGCTGTGGTCCAGGCTACCGTAGAAAAAGGAGGACCAGGGGAGAGTGGGGTGGAAAGGGAGGAGGAAGAGGTAATTGAGGCGGAGGAGTAAGATACCTCATTAACCCTGTTAATTTAAGAAAACACAAGATGGCCGGGTGTTGGTGGCGCACACCTTTAATCCCAGCACTCGGGAGGCAGAGGCAGGCGGATCTCTGTGAGTTCCAGGCCAGCCTGGGCTACCAAGTGAGCTCCAGGAAAGGCGCAAAGCTACACAGAGAAACCCTGTCTCAAAAAACCAAAAAAAAAAAAAAAAAAAAAAAAAGAAAGAAAAGAAAACACAAGATGGGCTGGACATGGCAGCATGCACCTTCAATTCCAGCAAGAGGTAGGTGTATCTCTGTGAGTTCCAGGCCAGCCAGGGTTACATACTAAGACTGCCAAGGAAGGAAGGAAGGAAGGAAGGAAGGAAGGAAAGAAGGAAGAAATAAAGGAAGGAAAGGAGGGAGGGAGGAAGGAAGGAAGGAAGGAAGGAAGGAAGGAAGGAAGGAAGGAAGGAAGGAAGGAAGGAAATACAAGGGACAGAAAAACACTGTATTTGGTGGTGGTGGGTAGCGTGGTTTGTTTGCATGCTTGGATTTTCTTGTTCATGCTTGATTGCTTGTACTTTGAGACAGGGTTTTACTGTGCAGCCCTGGCTAGCCTGGAACACTATGTAGATAGACTAAGCTGGCCTTGAACTCACAGAGATCCACCTGCTTTACCTGGAGTCCTGGAATTAAAGGCAAGTGCTACCATGCCCAGCTCTGTTCCTTCTAGTTTTAAAATTTGTTTTGTTTGTTTGCTTTGGGTTTTTTTTGAGACAGGGTCTTACTATATAGCCCTGATAGGCCTGGAACTCACCATGTAGACCAGGCTGGCCTCAAGCTCATAGAGACCTCCCTGCCTCTGCTTTCCTAGTAACCCTTTAAAAAAAATAAAAGCAGAAATAGGAAGACTTTATTTAGAAAAGGAGATCAACCCTCAAAATGGAAATGGGTTAGTGAGCAGGGAAAAGCTCATGCTCCGAAAGCATTTGTGAGAGAGTTTCTAGCCCAGGTTAACCTCAAATTTGCTATGTTGCTGAGGCTAGCCATGAACTCTTCCTGCTCTACCTCCCATGTACCAACATGCCTAGATCTTATTTGTTTCTGGAGACACGGTCTTGCTATGCTGTCCTAGCTGATCCTATACTCATTAGTTCTGGCAGGTTCCCAAGTTTGTGACAACTCTTCTGCCTCAGCCTCTTGAGTGCTGGTGCTACAGACATCTCCCACCATAGCCTGGCTAACATCATCCAGTCTCTGGAAAACTCCGTGGAAGACAGACTCGGACTTCACAACCACCACCAAATAAAAATTGCAGAGGAGAGAAGAGGGGGGATTAGAGAGAGGGGAAACAGGAAACAGATGAAAAGAAACAGGAAAGGAAGTTTCCAGGCATTGTGTTGGGAAGGTTATCTTTGTTTGTTTGTTTGATTTCAGTGCGAGGTCTCTCACAGGTCAGCCAGGTACGCTGTCACCAATCTACCTCCCCTTTATTTTTCCCTTTTTAAATTAATTTTTTTTTTTTTTTGGCTGGGCAGGAGTGGAACACACCCTTAATCCCAGCACTGGGGAGGCAGAGGCAGGTGAATCTCTATGTGTTCAAGGCCAGCCTGATCTATAGAGTGAGTTCCAGGATGGCAGGGATACAGAGAAATCCTGTCTAAAAAAAAAAAAAAACTTTAAAATTTTTTTTATTTATGTGTGTATTCTACACATGGGTTCATGTTCCCAAGGAGGCCAGAAGAGGGTGCCAGATCCCCTAGATCTGAAGTTACAGCCCACCTAATGCGGATGCAATCTGAATTACTGAGCCGTCTCTCCAGTCCCTCCACCAGACTTTAAAAAATAATAATACTAATTCTTGCAGAGGTTTGGAGTTCAGGTCCCAGCACCCACACCAGGCAGCTCACCACTTCCTGAAACTCCTGTTCCCCAGGATCTGACACCCTCTTCTGGCCTTTGTGGGCTCCTGCACGTATGTGGAACACACGAACTCACACAGGCGCACACACACACAAATAAAAATAAATAAATCTTTAAAGATCTGGTAGAGTTCTCTTATTTAGAGTTTTAATTTTTTTCAAATAACATTCAGGTATTTAGTGCCCATGCACACACAAGCCACACCTGTTGGGGACCAAAAGTTGGATGACTGCGCTGTGACCTTTCTTGCCTGGCTGATCTGACGTGACTGTACCCTTGACAGCCGTTATTAAGTTACAAAAAAACAATAACTCCCGGAAAAACCACAGAATGTACCTTTAGATTAATGTATTTTTAGATTAACTTCCTTGAGTATGTTCGGTTGGTCAGTTGCACAAGCATTGGACCAAAGAGACCTCTCTCTGACTCTATTCTTCAAAGAGACTTCTCCCCTGACTCTTTTCTTCAAAGAGACCTCACCTGGACCCCATTATTCAAACTTTCATCTCCCCCTTTTTTCCCTATTCATTTCTCCCATCTCCCAGCATATATAAACCCACTTCCCCTTGCAATAAACGAGACCTTGACGCAACTCAGACTGATTCTGTCATTCATTATACGTGCCTGGTCTCCATTTCTCTCTCGCCCCCATTGGTCCTTTAGGAGGTGCCTCCTCAAGTCCCACAAAATAACCTGGCCTGCTGGACAGGTCACACACCAAAAGTGTAGAGGTCAGAAGACAACTTAGGGCAGTCAGTTCTCTTCTTCCACATGTGAGTTCTAGGGATCCAACTCAGGTCATCAGGTTTGGTGGCAAGCACCTTAAACCATTGAGCCATCTTGCTGACTTACCCAGCCCCCTACCTTCTTTAATTTTGGAGACAGGCTCTCACTAAGTTTTTCGGACTGGCTTTGAATTTTGAACTCTACTTGTGATCCAGGCAGGCCTTGGATGTGTGGTCCTCTGGCCTCAGCCACCCTGGAGTTACAGTCCATGCCCCACTGGACTGTAATGATTTCAAGTTTCAAAGCTCTCTGTTGCCTCGGTGTCCTCATGAGGCAGATCTGAACACCCTGCCCAGGTGGCAGGTACTGGATGGGAAGAGAATGTGCTTCTGTGTCAGGGCTCCAATGATCTGAAAAGACCCCCCCCCCACGCACACACACACACCCCTCCCAAGAAGGACTCACTGCCCTATTCACTACGTGGTGTTTTAACCTTTAACCACATACTAGTTAAATGACTCAAGAACAAAAACTTACTTTTAAAGATCAATAGGAAGATTTGGTGGAGTTTTCAACCATTTCAGGATAGATTACAAAATGGATAGGTGTGATAGTGTATGCTGACTCTGGTTTGGTAAGAGTCCTTATCTTAACCGGGCGGTGGTGGCAGAGCCAGGCGGGTCTCTGTG
>CABHPH010157574.1:0-13796 GCA_902168325.1 Peromyscus nudipes | reverse complement strand
CCTTCCTTTCTTTCTTTCTTTCTTTCTTTCTTTCTTTCTTTCTTTCTAGAGCTGAAGACCGAACCCAGGGCCTTGCACTTGCTAGGCAAGCACTCTACCACTGAGCCAAATCCCCAACCCCGAAACCTTGTCTTGAAAAAAACAAAAGCAAACAAACAAACCAAAACCAAACCAAAACAAAACAACAAAAAAAGAGTCCTTATCTTAGGAATTAGATCCTGAAACACAGTTGAAGTGATGCACACGGCAGGCCAGGTGTTCTTCCAAACACTTGTTGGGGAGCTGTGGGTATGTGTGGCTGAAATTCGACAGGCCATGAGGTGACAACTGAAGCTGAGGGAAGGTCCACTACGCACACTGGACCACTCACTCTGTGTGTGTTTGAAATTTTCTTTAAGGATCCTAGACATGATATGCTGTGGGATGTCTTTCCGTACGCTGTGAATATGCATTGCTCTGATTGGTTGATGAATAAAGCTGCATTGGCCTATATAGCAAGGCGGGAAATCCAAGCAGATGTACGGAGAGAAGAAAGGAGAGGAGAGAGACGCCAGACTGCCATCCTAGGAGCAACATGTAATGGGATGCAGGTAAAGCCACGGAACACGTGATGATACATAGATTAACAGTTATGGGTTGAGTTAAACTATAAGAGCTAGCTAGCAAGAGGCCTGCCATGAGTCATACAGTTGATAATTAATATTAAGCCTCTGAATGATTATTTTATAAGTGGCTGAGGGACCACCGGGTTGGGGGTGGGGCCGCAGGACTGGAGGAAGGCAGGGACTGCGGGGCCGAGCGGGACCTGAGCTACAGTGATATCCCAAACCTGTAATCCTAGCACTCTCGTAGAGATAGGAGGATCAGGAGTTCAAGACCAACCTTGACTACACAGAAAGTTCAAGGTTAGCCTGGACTACCTGAGACCTTGTCTCAAAAAAAAAAAATGTTCTTCAAGGGCTGGAGGCACAGATCAGCAGTAGAGTACTCACCTAGCGTGCAGGATATGATACCCTGCATTCAGTCTCCAGAACCTCAAAAACTAAATGTGCAGCTGGGAGTACAGCTCAGGTGGTAGAGTGCTTGCCTAGCATGCCAAAGCCCTGGGCTCAACCCCCAGAACCACATAAACTGGGTATATTGGTGTACCCCTGAGATGCTAGCACCTGGGAAGATGAGATGCTAAGAGTTCAAGGTCAGCCTTGGCACGTGAGACTCTTTTTCAAAGCAAAATAAGCTAGCACAAGTTGCCCTCAAGACTACCTGTTTGGGTTGAAGTGTGACGTTAGCCGAACCAAGAGGGAGCTGTGATGGAGGAGGAGGGTGTGGTTCGGTTGTATCTTCAGGGGATCCAGAATCCTTTTTCTTAAAATCCATGTTATCTTTATGTGCAAATGTTCATTGCCTTGAGTCATTGGTCTGGTTTGAGGCCTCTGGCTTCCTCTACACTATCAATGCTGGGCCCTCACTGGGACTCCTCTTGGTTTTCCTGTTGTTACCCTGTGTCGTGGAGATCCTGCAGCTTTGGGTCTTCAGGACCAGTCTGCTCACGTGCTCCAGCAAATCACAGATGGGGTGGATGTTGGGGTGGGCCAACACTTAACCCTGGTCCTGGACCTGGGTAGTTGCAGGGTTGGTAGGCCTGCCAGCTCTCCCCTGTCTTCACCACCAGGGTGAGCTCCCCTGCATTGTCCTGGCGAGTTCACCCCTTGCAGAGATGAGCAAGGGGCGGGGCCGGTTCTCCTGCTTTCACATCCTCAGGGTCCGCTCTCCCACACCTACACCTACACCTACACCTTCAGGGCTAGCTCTACTGTGTTGCCCATGAGAGATGCAGAGGTCATTCTCCCAAGTGCTGTAGCTGGTGAGGGGCAGGGACAGGTCTCCTGCTCTTAGAACCTCAGGGCCAGCTCTCCTACCTGCTACAGGCAGCAAGGGGTGGGGGGAGGGGGAAGGGCATTTCTCCCCTGCCCACACCACCATATGGTAGATGAGGGGCGGGGCCAGATCTCCCTTGCTCACGTTCTGGGGGAGGGGCTCACCCCCGTAAATAGGGCCAGTTCTACTGTGCTGCCCAGGCGAGGTACAGGACCCACTTTTCCCAAGTGCTGCAGCTGGTAAGGGGGAAGGGCCAGATCCCATGCCCACCACAGGTGGCAGGGGCAAGGTGGGAAGGGCCGGGATCCTTTCTAAGCAGCTCTGGAAAGAACAGGGACACGGCTATCCGCCTCTAGCAAATTCACTGTGAGTGCAGAGTACAGAGCTGGTGTGAGTGGGGTTAGGGACCGGCTGGGGTCCCTTGGGCGGGAGGGCGTGGCAGTGGGAAAGGTGAGAGACGGAGTCATCAGAACCTGGGCTGGGCTGGATATAGGGAAGAAGAGGGAGAGGATGATTCGGAAAAGATTGGAAGCCCAGCACTAGGCCAGCTCCTTTTCAAAAAAGTACTATGGTTTATACTTTGAAAGTTCCAAGCTGGATGGGGTGGCCTGCGCCTTTCACAGCTGAACTTGGGTCATCTTCAAGTGCAGTCCACGCTCTTTACTACTGAACCATCTCCATGGCCTCTGTCTTTTGAGACAGGGTGTCATGTAGACCAGGGTGGCCTCAAACTCTCTGTGTAACCAGGACAGCTTTGAACTCCTAAGTTTCTTGCCCCTACTTCTCAAGTGCTGAGATTACAAGCCTGTGCCGCCAGGCCCAGCTTCCAAGGGCATATCCTTAGCCACAGATACTCTGAGCTTTTGCTTGAGGAAAGTGGACCTAAGGATTCCCAAAGCCTTTTGACGTTCGTGGGAAATGGAGCCTCCAGGATGGGCTTAGTTACTGAGGAGCCAAGAGATGGGTGGGGTGGGGGAGGGGTTGTCATGGGGTTTCTGTTGCTGTGGTTGAGACACCATGATCAAAGCAACTTGGGGGAGGAAAGTTTATTCGGCTCACACTTCCATATTACACCGTTCATCATTTAAGGAAGTCAAGACAGGAACTCAAACAGGGCAGTGACCTGGAGGCAGGAGCTGATGCGGAGGCCATGGAGGGGTGCTGCTTACTGGCTTGCTCAGTTCACGAGGCTGGGTGTCTCAGCTGGTCTTCACTGTATGCTGAAATCCCCAAGAAGTAGACTCTGATGCTAGTGAAGGAATGGACTTGCTAGTAAATTGATAACAAACGGGCAAAGAGCAAAAGCTTCCTGCTTCCTGCTTCCCTGTCCTTACGTAGATCTCACGCAGAACATATGTACGGCCCAGATTAGATCTGGGTCAAAAGTCTTGATTAAAGATGTGTCTTCCAGCCTCAAAATCCAGAGTAAAAGTGGGTCTCCCTTCTTCAAAGATCCAGATTGGACGCAGACCCTCCCACTTCAAATTAAGCAGAAATCTCTTGCAGGTGTGCCCTCCACTTTGGGGAGTTAATGCCAGATGTAGTAAAGTTGACAACCAAGAATAGCCATCCCAGGGGTGCAGACTTGGAGGCCAGTTTGGCCCCTACTGGCTGCAGATTTCTGTGCCTCAGTTTCCCCACCTGTAAGATGTGATAATCACAAATTCCACCCCAGAGATGATTGTAGGTACATGATGCCTGACCCAGAGTGTGATGCTGCTGTCACCACTGTGTAGTGGCCCAGGAACAGAACTCCTTCAGGGATGCTATGGAAGGCTTTCCTGGGAGAGATGCGGGCAGGTTTTGGTACCCGCTACTGGGTATCCCTGGCTATGTGCTAGCTGGGGCTACCCTAATCCTGCCCATAATGCCATGCTTTCATGAAAGCCTCTTCTGCAAAGTTCACAAGGAGGAGAGAGCAAGACTTTGGGCAGAGGGACCAGCATAAGCAAATGTACAGAGACATTGGTTGTTCATTCCATCATCCAAACATCCAGACCTGGCCGAGTAATTCATGAGGCTCAGCACAAAGAATGAAGGTCTGTCTCTCTACAAATTGTGAAGAACTTCAAGAGAGCAATGGTAGAGTATTGAGCCAAGTGTGAACTGGGCATCATGGTGCACACCTTTTATTCCAGCACTCGGGTGGCAGAGGTAGGCAGATCTCTGTGAGTTCCAAAGCCAGCCTGGTCTACAGAGTGAGTCCCAGGATAGCCAGAGTTACAGTGAGTTGCTGTCTCAAAAAAAAAAAAAAAAAAAACAAACCAAAACCAAAACAACAAACAAACAAACAAACAAAAAAACAAGTGTGGACTATTCTAGTCCTGGAGCACAGGTTGCTTCTGATCCTCCTGCCTCCCCGTTCCAACAGCTGGGATTACAAGTGTGTGCTGCCATGCCACACCTGCTTCAGGATTGAAACCAAGAGCCAGGTTGACTTGCCAGCAGCCCCTCTGACTCTCTAGCTTCCGTGAACACGCTGCTTGGCGGGTGTTCGGAGTCAGCTTGCACCTTTCTCCCCTCCCTGAATGTTTCTAGAATACTTCCCATGGGCGAACCTGTCCTCACATGGGATCCAGGCAAGCCATAGCTTGGCATGGCACTGCCTGCTTCCTCTTGGCTTTAGACCGTCCCATGCTGCTACCTCCCTGATTAGATTGGTGCCTGACTCCTGACAGGGCTGAGTGAAGCACTCGAAGGACATTGGAGTGAAAAGACCCAGATGCAAGCGAGTCTGCCCCAGCCCTGGCTCTGACAGCTTACGTAGCCGTGTGACTTAAGCATCAGCTCCTTCTCCCCACAACAGGGAGATAGGACCGTGATCTCTACATCAGATAGTGTCATGCTCCCTAAGTCCCTGAGACAGGAGGTAGCTCCCCTTAGGCAGTAAGGGTGGGGCCTAGGGTGGATTGTGAGCAAGTCTCAGGCTGACTCCTGAATAGAAGAGTAACTCTCGAGTAGGCCTCAGGGAGCCTATATAGCTTGTCCCCAAGAAAGACTCCACAGCACCACTTGACAGATCCTAGCCTCTGTGCCTTTCTCGAGACCCTAGAGCAAACTTAGTCACCCTGGAGACCATAGTGTGCTCCCAGCCTCTCTCCAAAGTCAGTATGAATGGCTTCCAAAGATGTCATCCAAAGAAAAACCAAGCCACAGAGACCGTGGTTCTCAGAACGTCACAAGGAACTGAGGAGGAGCATACAGTCCTGCTGACTGTGGTCATGCTTCTGGCCCTGGGAGCCCCCCTTTGTTCTAAATGGTAGAAGAGTGTCTATCTCCATGGCTGTGGAGAAGGAGGCTGTGGTAGCAGGCCACAAGCCACTGCAGCATGTTAAAAGGTTCTGTAGCCATGGTCAGACATAGGCCAGGCACGGGCAGCTCCCTCCCATGCCTCACCCTTGAGTGTCCTGACAAGAGCTGAGAGAACCATGCAAAGACGGCCAGGCACTTCTGTAGCTGACCCACTGGATGATGGCCTGTGCTTAGAGCCTGAGCTGCCTTTAGTGGGCTCTGCACTCTTGGTCACTCGAATGGACACCTATGTGTCTACTGGAGATTATAATCTAGGGGTGGCCAGGCTTCCAAATTACAGGGAACTGGTGATTAGGGCAGAGAAAGATGACCATGCGTTGGCCAGCCGGCATGGTGGCACACACCTTTAATCCCAGTACGTGGGAGGCAGAGGCAGGTGGACCTCTGTGAGTCTGAGGCCAGCCTGGTCTACAGAGAGAGCTCCAGGATAGCCAGGGCCACATAGTGAGAGCCCATTTCAAACAAAACAAACAAACAAAAAAAACACCCCAAACCCTGGACCAAGGTCACAGACATGGCTTCTACCAGGCAAGGATGGCATGCTCTCTTTTGCATGTTGTGCCAGAGTCAGTGGTTCTCAACCTGTGGGTGGTGACCCCTTAGGGGTCAAAAAAAAACCTTTTCACAGAGGTCATATACCATATATCCTGTATATCAGATATTTGCATTACGATTCATAACAGTAGCAAAATGACAGTTCTGAAGCAGCAATGAAAATAATGTTATGGTTGGGGGTCACCACAGCATGAGGAACTGTATTAAAGGGTTGCAGCATCAGGAAGGTTGAGAACCACAGCCCCAGACACAGATGACATTGTCACCCTCTCTTCTGAGACTCTGTCCTCCCCGAGAGACTATCGGGACACACGATCTGTGCTTTCCAATTGTAAGGATTCTTGTCTTTAAAACATCTTGGGGCCGGGCAGTGGTGGCTCACACCTTTAGTCCCAGCACTCGGGAGGCAGAGACAGGTGGATCTCTGTGAGTTCGAGGCCAGCCTGGTCTACAGAGTGAGTTCCAGGACAGGCACCAAAACTACTCAGAGAAAACTTGTCTCAAACCCTCCCCGCCCCCCAAAAGAAGAGGCATAAACAGCTAGGTGTGATGGCCACAGATCTCTGTGAGTTTGAGGTTAACCTGGTCTACAGAGGGAGTTCCAGAACAGCCAGAGATAAATAGTGACACCTGTGTCGTTAAAAGAGAGAGAGAGAGAGAAGAAAAAAAGAAAGAAAGAAAGAAAGAAAGAAAGAAAGAAAGAAAGAAAGAAAGAAAGAAAGAAAGAAAGAAAAAGGAAAGCAGGAGCAGCACACCGTGTCCACCCATGCGGGTGGCAGTACTTGGGCTCCTGTGACAGTGTCTGGAAACACGATCCTGTAACCGCTTTGCATAACTCCAGGCCTCTTGGGTGAGCAGCCTTGCACATGGCTCTCCTGCCCCGTTTCCGTGTCCTGATAACTTGTATGGGTGTGGGGGTGCATGCCTGTGATGCCAGCATTTGAGGAACTGAGGCAGGAGGATCACCATGAGTTTGAAGTGAGTCTAGGCTATAGAGTGAGACCCTGTCACAAACAAAGAAACAAATGCTGGTTGTGGTATCCCATTCAGCGAGGCAAAGGCTGAGGAGGAAGAAGCTAGAGAACCTGGAGTTTGATGCCAGCCTGGGCTGCTCCCTTCAGGCCGGGCATGGTAATGCATACCTGTGATCCTAGCCCTTGAGAGCCGAAGGCAAGAGGATCAGGAGTTCAAGCCTTTCCTTAACCACATAGTGAAACTGTATCTCAAGAAGCAGAAAAGGAGTGAAGGGAGGGGAGAAGAGAGGAAGGAACGGAGGAGGGAGGGACAGAACAAACTGGAGAGATGGCTCAGCAGTTAGGACACATGCTGCTCTTACAGAGGATCCAATTTTGGTTCTCAGACCCACATTGGACATCTCACAAACACCTAATTCCTACTCCAGGAGACCTAGCGCCCTCTTCTGGCCTCCATGGGCACTGCACTCACAGGACAAACCCACAGTCTCTCTCACACACACATACACACAATAAAAATAAAATAAATCGATTTCTGCCCTCACGCTGGACCTGGAGTGAGCAGGCTCAGCTTGAGCATCCTTAAGGCACCCAGTGAGTTCGTGAGTATCTGTGCATGCTGTGGAAATGCTCCCTGAGCAATCAACCACACCACTAGTGCCAAGGACCACACATCCATCCAGGTGAAGATGGCCAAGGCTGACAAAATCAAAGGCAAGTTTAATGGTCAGTTTAAAACCTATGCTGTCAGTGGGGTCCTTCACAGGATGGGCAAGCCAGATGAGTCTCCAGTTGGCTGAGTTTGATGGAATTGTCTCGAAAAATTTTGACCAGAGGAAATCAGGGAGTACTTACATGCATTAAAAAAAAGTGAGAAACCAATAAATAAACATAAAATAAAATAAAAAGAAGAAGGGAGGGAAGAAAAGACAAAAGATAGAAAAAAGAAAAGCAGGGCTGGATGGTTCAGTGGTTAAGAATACAGAAGACCCCAGTTTGACTCCCAGCATCCACATGGCAGCTCACAACCATCTGTAAGCCCAGTTCCAGGGGATCCAGCGCCCTCTTCTGGCCTCCTTGGACACTGCATCCATGTGGTGCACAAACACACAGACAAAACACCCACGTGCATTTAGAAAACTAGTAAAAATGTTTAAAAGAAAAGAATATAGTGTAGCCTCACAGTTGTTCACACACACACACACACACACACACACACACACACACACACACACGCCTCGAAGAACAAAGCTATTGCCATGAGTACACTGCGCTTGATACACGGACGGGCATGCGTATGTCATCACACAATACCAGAATTTGTTGAGAACAATCAATTTGCAATGTTTAGCGGTTTCTGTGGCAGCCATTTGTCATATAATCCACCTACCCTGGTAAACTGGCAAATGGAGCATCTTTTCCAGTCTTTTAATCACTTATTAGAGCTCTCAGCACACAGCACATAACAAACATATCTACACACACACACACACACACACACACACACTGGGGTACAGAAGGAATACAAGTCAGAGTTCCTGAGGCTTCACCAGAAGTGGGCTGAGAAAGTATCTTTATAGATAAGGAATCGACCTAGGACGCTGCAGCTGGAGCCGTGGGGTCAGGATTGAGAGCGAAGCTGCGGAATTCAGCTGAGCCATGAAAGGGACCAGAGCAGGGACCACAGAGCTGGTCAGGCCCAGAGACGGTGAATAGGTGGATAGATAGACAACGGCAGGAGATGGAGCCGAGTCAGGGGTCCTCAGTCCTTGAGACACGCACGCACCAGGTGTCAGAAGGAAAATGGTGTGAAGCCATGTGTGTTCTTCACTCTATGGCAGTGGTTGTCATTTTTCCTAATGCTGAAACCCTTAAATACACGCTTGGAACAAGGACAGACGTGCTTAATACAGTTCCTCATGCTGTGGTGACCCCAACCACAAAATTATTTTCGTTGCTACTTCATAACTGTAATTTTGCTACTGTCGTGAATCATAATGTAAATATCTGATATGCAGGATATTTGATATCTGACCTCTGTGGAAAGGTCATTCACCCCAAAAAGGGGTCACCACCCACAGGTTGAGAGCCACTGCTCTATGGGGTCAGGTGAGAGAGTTACAACCTTTACTTGGTCTGGTGTGTCCAATTAGTTCTCGGGCCTATTTTCTTTTATATGATTTTAATAAGCCCATGTGACTTACACAGCGTCAGTTCACCCCAATATCTTTTTTGGGGGGGCAGGGCGGTTTCAAGACAAGGTTTCTCTGTGTAGTTTTGGTGCCTGTCCTGGATCTCACTCTGTAGACCAGGCTGGCCTTGAACTCACAGAGATCCGCCTGACTCTGCCTCCTGAGTGCTGGGACTAAAGGTATGTGCCACCACATCCGGCTCACCCCAATATCTTTAACTCATCTCCCAGAGTGTCTCCCCACCTCCCTGTCTAAGACCCAAGCACATTTCATGGCTGCATTCCCTTGTCAGTGTCTCTGGTCTTGTGTGATCTGAACTCATGCCCCATCCTTGTCTTGAACAGGAGTGGCTTTGTTGGATGTAAGAGCTGTTATCTCTCTCTCTCTCTGTCTTTCTCTTCAGAACTTACCACCCAGATTTGGGTTGCTCTCACTCTTGAGTATTTTGGCTTGGGCTTCCCGGATTGCAGAGCCTGAGATGAGGATTAGATGCAGGAGTTGGGGTTCAGAGGCAGTGTTCTCAGAAAGCAGGGACAGGGGAGGTAGCAAAACAGAAAAGAGGAAAACTCAAGTGGCAGGTGTGCTTGAGGTCACTGTGTCTCATGCCAGAAGCACCCCATAAGGGCCCATCACTTGGCTGGAGGCTGGGCTGCCCCTACCCTCCTGACCTCAGTGCTGAACCAGATCCAGGCTGTTCCTGCCCAGGGGGTCATCAACTGTGCCCAGATTTGGAGAAAAGTCCAGGGACAGTGCCGTGGTTTGAATGAGAATGGTCCACCCGAGCCTGTGTATTTGAATGCTTGGTCCCCAGTTGGTAGAACTGCTTGGGAAGGATTAGGAGGTGTGGCCTTGTTGGAGGAGGCGTGTCGCTGGGGGTGGGCTTTGAGTTTTAAAAAGCCTATGCCATTCCAGTTGGTTTTCTCTGCCTCCTGCTCGTGAGTCACATGTGGCTCACGTCTCAGCTACTGCTCTGGCACCGTGCTTGCCTGACTGCTGCCATGCTTCCTGCCAGGACCATTATGGACTCTAACCTTCTGGAGCCTTGAGCCCAGACTAAATGCTTTCTTTTCTAAGTAGCCTTGCTCACAGAGTCTCTTCCCTTCAATGGGGGAGGTAACCAAAGACAGGAGAGTGGAGAGCCACCCACTTTTTTATATAGATGAAGAGCCCTCGGCATCCACAGCCATTTCAGGGACACAGGACAAAGGCCACAAAGGCACCTGCTATGACCAGTGCCTTGGTGCCTCATTGTGTACTCTGTCAGAGACAGAAGGACAAGCCTGCCCTCCCTTGCAGCCTAGTGCTTGCAGGGGTACCCAGTGACACACCAGACTACCCAGCGACACCTCAGACCATGCGGGCTCGAGATCTGTGCTGCCCACCATGCAGGTCTGGCCTCTCAGAGTGCGTGCACCAAATCTGTTCTCTTTTTGTTCCCAGCAGTGGGTGGTGGAGGCAAGCCATGTTGAACTGGGCTGGCGGGAGAAGAGCTACTTGAAAGGACCCAGCCTGACTGTCAAGGGCAGGCAGTTGGGCCTTGTTGGTGGAGACTCAGCTCAGAAACCAGGAAGTCCCCTGGGGGCTGGAGTGTTGCGGTGAGACCACAGTGTACTGTCCGAAGCACTCTTTACAGGAAGCCACCAAGCCTCTTGGGCCTAAGCAGTGTGGCCAGAGGATAAGTGGCTCTGGGCCTGCTCCTGGCTTTGTTTTCTGCTGCCACTGCAAGGAGCAATCACAGGCTTCTTGGCTGCATGAGCTACACAAAGCTAAAATCTTTTTTTTTTTTTTTTTTTTTGGTTTTTCGAGACAGGGTTTCTCTGTGTAGCTTTGCGCCTTTCCTGGAGCTCACTTGGTAGCCCAGGCTGGCCTCGAACTCACAGAGATCCGCCTGGCTCTGCCTCCCGAGTGCTGGGGGATTAAAGGCGTGCGCCACCAACGCCCGGCACAAAGCTAAAATCTTAAAGCGACACAAGCCGGAATCTTACAGTCCTAGAAGCCAGAAACCCCCAGGAGCCTCTCTTGGTGGGAGCAGAGGAGCCCCAGGGCTTCCCCTCGGGGAGAAGTGGTTCCCTACCTCACCCCGTTTCTACAGGCCCCTGTGGCCCTGCTTCCCAGCCTCTTCCTCCATCTCCAAAGCCAGGACTTTACATCTTCTGGTGAGAGTGGGAAAACACACCAGGAAGGGCTGTCAGCTCCCTTCCGAGCTCTCCGTCGCACGCCACGTGGCTGGCTCAGGAGCTCCGACTCACACTTTGGTCCTTACGCCATCATCTTTTCTCACCCAGCAGTCAGACTGTCCGCTTCAACTTTCAATGACTGCCTGACTCCATCCCGGCGTCAACATCTAGCCAGTTCAGCCCTCCCACGGCCGGATACAAAATCACTGAGGTAAAGAGGCCTCCGAATGCCAGTGTTGGCAGCAGCATTTGTCACAGCAGCTAAGACATAGCCCCCTAGGTTCAATCTCCAGTAATGCCCCCCAAGGTCCCCCCAAAACCTACCACCACCGCCAACAACAAAACAGAAAACCGAGACGCTCCAAACCCAAGCCTAGTTACACCGCACCCCATAAACATGGACAGTTCTAGTGTCTCAGTACCAGACTGCCCAAGCTGGGTATGTTGGCACACACCTGTCATCCTAGGACCCAGGCTGAGGCGGAAGGCCTGCCACAAGTCTGAGACCCACCTGGGCTACAGAGTGAGACACTGTCCAAAAAAATAAATAAATAAATAAAACAGCGGCAAACAGCAGCAAATGGTCGGTCCCCACAAACTGGCTTAGTTTTAGTGAATGGTGGTGGGGATGAGTCAGTGCTTATTGATTCTCATGGGGGCGGGAGTGGGTAGTGGGGTAGAGTGGGTGGGATGGGGGTGGTGGTGACGAGGGGTCTGTTTTCCTATCAAATGGGCCTCCTTCCTTCCCTTCTAGAGTCCTTCTCATCCCCAGGCCTTCCATCTTGAAACTCCCTCTGCCCTGCTCTCCTTCCCTGGCAACCTGTTGAACTATACCTTCTCTGCCCTCAGCAAAGGCCCTTACTCCCCCCCCCCCCCCCCCCCCGCCCCCCTCGCCCCGCCCCCCAGCACGGGCTCTAACCAAACTTGGTCTCTTGAGTTTTCTTACAGTTTTTATCTGTCTCCCCGACTGGGTTAGAAGTCCCATCCCTTAAGAGACTAGGAGAGCACCTTGGTGGCTGTTGCTGCTACCTCTTCTCTTTTTCTTCTTTTTGACAGATTTTCTGTACCCTAAGCTGGCCTCAAACTTCGGGTCATCCTCCTGCCTCAGAATCCCCAGTGCTGGGATTAGAGACACACGAACCAAGCTTGGCACCAGGTATTTGGTGGGTATCTCGGTAAGTTCTCTTGATTATATGAATGAGTGATTTTATTAAGCACATACCAAAGCCAAAATTTTTAGTTACTTAGATGTGTCGTTTCCTAGTGCCAGGAACAGCTTGGCTCAGGGTTGACATCCACAAGCTTGCCTCATTCGGCTCCTCCTTAGACACTGCGGGGTTGGGAGTCGGGGAATCAGGGCTGCACCCCTTCCCAGAGAGGATGCTCCTGCATCACCGCTGTGGGGCGATCACTCCAACTGGGTAGTGAGTCCTTGCTCACAAGCGGTGGGGAGGATCCACGCAGTGACTATTGTGTTTTTCTGCCCTCTGGTGGTCAGTATCAGAATAGCAAGTGCCGCGCCTTCACTTCTTCGCTGCTATGCTAAAAGTGCCCACCAGAGAGCAGCAGTGTCCTCAACACGCTCCCACCAGACCCTACTTTCATGTTATTTTGAGACTGTCTCAGGTAGCCAAAACTAGCCTCAAACTCTCTACATAGTTGAGACTGGCCTTGAACTTCTGATTCTCCTGTTTCCATCTCCTGAGTGTTGAGAGTATAGGCAAATACCAGTATGCTGAACTACAACCCAGTTTTAAATTTGTGTGTATATATATGTGTGTGTGTGTGTGTGTGTATGTATATATTTTAGCTTTTTAAAAAATGGGTCTCATGTATCTCAGGCTGGCCTCAAATCTGATATGGCACCAAAGATGACCTCTAACTCCTGACTGTTGCCTCCCCTTCCCAAGTCTATGATTACAAGCTGTGCCCCACCACATTCACACTTGGCTTTCAAATATTAATAATGGTAGTTTGTCTGTTGGTCTTTGTTTTGAGTGAAAATACTGCCCCCTAAACAAAAAGCAAGTTCAACTCTGACCCTAACCAGTTCACAAGTCTGTCCTGGGTACAGTGGTCTTCCCCTACCTGGCACACAGCCAAAGTGCTTCGGTTGTGACTATCAAATCATTGGGAAAATGCCAAAGAAATGGCTGAGGCGTACACAGCTCGGTAGGAAAGCATTCACATAGCATGAGCAAAGCCCTGGGTTCGATCCTCAGCACCACACAACAGTAATAGTAATACACCAATAGGGAAACAGAGCAAGAGAAACCATGGCATGGGCTCAGGCTCGGGTTCAAGAGCATGTAGGATGGACACCCCTTCCCATTTACTTCCTATGTGCGAGGGTGCACACCACAGCACTCACGTGGAGGTCAGGACTGCAGGTGAGAAACCCTGAAAAGGCAAACATGAAACAAAGCCACTGTCATTTAAGAGTGTCCTTGGGGGCCCAAGAGATTAAAGTTGTCCTCGTTCCCACAGTAAGCCGGAGTCTGGCCACACGGTCCCATCAACTGTTGTACAGACCATTCCCCGAGCCGAATTGCCACCGTCCTCATCAGACCAGCTGTGCCCCTTGCGGAAGACCATCCCGGCTGGCCTTGTTGATTCCCTCCTAAAGAGAGGGCAGAGCAGCCAGTTGTGTGCTGTTCTGTCCCAACTGCACTGGCCTTCGGAAGGGGCTAGGGCAGGGGCTCCATCTA
>CABHPH010157573.1:0-11300 GCA_902168325.1 Peromyscus nudipes | reverse complement strand
TCATAGAACTGCCACATTTTCTGTCATGGTGTTCCAAAATAGATCATTTTTTGGTTGGTTTATTCATCTGTAGAATTGATTTAATATACCATGAATATTACTAGCCACAGACGCAACACTTGCTCAGGTATTGCTTGATAGTGTATTGTTTAATAGAAACTGCTTATATCTGTGGACTGTATGCACCAGATTATTAAAAAATAAGCAGGAAATAATTCAGAATACCTTCAGTATTGCTAACTAATTATGTGAAATGTCACTTCCTTGGCAGATGCATCAGCCAAAGTTGTTTTATCTGGTAGTTTAATTTAATACACAGTCTATTCTATTTCAGGGTGAATACTTAAGTACAACCTCAGAATATGTTAGCCTGCTGAGATATATAATATAATTAAAAGGTGTAGCATAAGTATTCAGATGTATTAAGCTATTGCATATAGTTACCTTCTTATAGCTGGGGGTAGAATCAGCTTGTCAGAAACATGACTGTCACTGGGAACAGATGAAAGAGTTGGTTTTGCTTGCTGAAGTAACTGAAAAGGCAGCCACCTAACAATGCCGTGATGTGGATGGAATAGAATGTGGAGTGGGGTAGTGTATAGAGAAGTGGGAGAAGATGATCTGTGCTTGTTAAAGTTGACACAATTAAATTAACGTGTATTTGGAAACACAGTATAACACTATCCTAGAAGTCAAAGGGAACACAGACAAGATTTCATAAAATTTACTTAGGGTCCATTTGTGGATAATGTGGATATAGATAATGAAGACACAAGAGAGGATAAACCCACTATGTAGTAGAAGAAGGAATGCTCATGGGCAGTGGGTTCGTGGCATTGCAGAAGGTTAAAAGAAATAAGAACCAAATTCTGATTTAGTTGTTGTTACTGTAGAACTGTACTTGGAAGAAATGAAATCTTCCTTCCTTTCTTACTCCCTTCCTTCATTTCTTCCTTCTTTCCTTCATCTTGTCATAATTTCTTCCTTTCCTTTTTCTTCTCTCAAAGTTTAGAAGTAACATGGGGTGGGGTGAACTTGTTAGTGTTTTACAACTTGTGTCCTTGGGGTTTCATTTATTTTAGCCTAAATCTAGAAAATGCTGCTGAAATGTATTTCAGGTTTAAGAACAAAGAGTGGTATACTGCAGAAAGAAGTTATGAACATCAACATTTCATCAAGTCTCTTACATTTTTATTTAAAGTATTTGTTACAATAAATTTTTTTTAATTTGACAGTTTTAATTATTATGAAAATACACATTATATTCCATACATTATATTCTAATCACCGTTTCCCTTCCCTTAACTTCCCCCACATCCTTCCAACCTCCCCTCCTTCCAACTCACTCAGATCTACACCTTCTTTCTTCTCTTAGAAAGCAGACAACTAAAAATGAACAAATAAAAACGTAATAGGACAAAAGGGGTAAGCAGAGAAAAACAGAGTGAAAGAAAAAGCACAAGAAACACATACAGATGCAGACATTCTCTCTCTCTCTCTCACACACACACACACGTGCGCACACACACACACACACACACACACAGAAATCCCATAAAACATAAAATTGGAAACCATAATATATAATGTGCAAGCAAAAGAACTGTATATAAGGTTAAAAAAGGCCTAGACCAACATTATAAGAGAGAAAAGTTCCCAAAACACTATGGAGTTTGTTTGTGTTGGCACTCTACTGCTGGGCCTAGGGGCCTGCCCTTAAGTGTGGTTGGTATATACAGTGAGACTCCCTTGGAGAAAACTAATTTTTCTTTTGTAAGTATTTTTCAATTGGAGATAGCTTCTGGGTTAGGGATAGAGGCTTGTGTCTACTTCCCTTCTCAGTTTTGTTACCCCATCTGGCCTTGAACTGTGCAGGCCCTGGGCATGCGGCCACAGTTTCTGTAAGTTCATACATGCATCTGTACATCTGTCCTGTTGCAGCTAGAAGGCTTGTTTCCTTGGTGTCATAGACTCCTATTGGCTCTTATAATCTTTCTGCCTCCTCTTCAGCAAAGTTCCCTGAGCTCTGGGGAAGGGATTTGATGGAGATATCTCATTTAGGACTGAGTGTTCCAAGATCTCTCATTCTCTGTACATTGTTCAGTTGTGGGTCTCTGTATTTATTGCCATCTGCTGTAGGAGGAAGCTTCTCTGATGACAGCGAAGAAAAACACTGATCTCTGAATGTAGCAGAGTGTTGTTAGCAGTCATTTTATTGGTACATTCCTTTAGTAAAACAGTAGTGTTTGGTTTTCCCTTAGATCCCTGGCCTACTCAGACTGATTCTTTTGCCCCTGGAGCATTGTCAGGTGTGGGTTCCTTCTCATGGACTGAGCCTTAAATCCAATCAGAGAGTGGTTGGTTACTCCAACAACTGTTGTGCCACTGATACACCAGCATATCATGCAGTCACACCACCATTGTAGAATGAATGGTTTGTAGCCCTGGATTTGTATTGACCTTTCTCCTCTGGTAGTGTGCAGGGTACCTTCAAGTACCATGAACAGTCGTCAGTAGGGCTGAAGGCTCTAGGTCGGCAACAGCTTGACTGCTCTATGTTCAGTGAGTTGTGTAGGTGTTATCTTCAGCAATAGGGCCTTACCATCAGTTTGTGGGGCGCAACCAGTAGCCTTATTAATAGTCTGAGCTGTTTAGGAGTTTATATGTGGTCCTTTTGCCCAAAAACTCAATTCCATGTAACTCATTCAGGGCAGTGGAGGTTTCATTTAGCAATGAAAGATGTCTAGTTGGGATTTTGTCATTCTCTTAATGTGTATGAAAAAAATCTAAATAGAATCCTAATTACTATTTACTGATCATCTTCTATGTGTCAGGCATAGGTTTTTAAAATATCTTTGGGTAGATATCTATATAATTGATTGATTGATTGCAATTTATTATTCTCAAGAATAATATTTCCAGGTCATTTTAAAATGTTTAATTTTAATTTTCCCCCAGTTGTTCTAGGTGAAGTCTACATTCACACTGGTAATGATGTATATTTAGCTCTTGTTGCTCAGTTTTAGCATCTAAATCCATAAACTGAATTGAGTTTAAAATGAATCCTTTTTTTCCAATCCTAAGTAACTTCCAAAGAATTCTGAATCTAATAATTGACTCATTTACCTAATGAGAGAAGTTACAGTTTTTGAGAGGATATAATCCAAGAGACACACGGGTAGCCTACTAAACATTGTCTTTGGGTTATATTTCTTGCTTCTTAAAGTTTATGAGATCCTTAAAATTAAAAAAAGTTAAACATTAAATTTAATTTTATGAAATTAGTACAATGAATCTGCAGTGACTTCTGAGACCAATTAGCTGAAATTGAGCCAAATTCAGAGCTTAAAGACAGAATCCATTGCTGGGCTGCCCTGACAGCCAGCAACTGCGACGCTCAGAGGAGTTATCGGGCTGTTTTTCCTACTGATCAGCTCCCTGTACCACTAGCTACTGGGGCTTGATATGTGGGACTGACTCTCAGACTTAGGAGTGTGCTTTGCTTAGAATTACAGGCTTATTTCAAGAAAAAGACACACATTGGAACCACTTCCAATAAGGTACATGCAGGGAAATGCAGAAGTGTCATGGTTTACAGGCACACAAGACTCTCACATCCATATGTGACTTACTGAGTATTGTCAGACAAGGAGAGTCACCTGTGCTTTGAGAGCCACAGTTTTTCACTGGGACTTGATTAAGCTATGACTGATTGAAATCTTTGCTACATGACTTTTTCTGCCATTTCTGTCAAAAATTTGGAATGATACCAAGTGGTCTAAAACTCAATTGTTGAATAATATAGCTAGCTTTTTTTTTCCTGTAAAACTATGTGCCATCTTAAATGATTTCACCAGCATAAGTTATTATACGTGGTCCAAGGAGTCAAATATGAATAACAACAAATATTATTATTATCTCATCACCTAGGAAATAGCATGGGTTTAGAATTTGCCTTCCAGGAACAAGGAGCAGAATCCAGAAAATTTCTTGCTCTATCGAACCTGTTGCTATACTATAGATGAGGACTCCTGAGTTTTCATATATATTAAATGTCTTAAAACATAAAGAGCAGGGGAAAGATTGTAGCCGAATGAGACTGCATGCACACGGCCGTAAGTTTGATCTTTAGCCCCAGAATCACCTCCACCATCAAAATTTCTGAGAGTAGAATTCAACATTTACAAAACAGTTACAAAGTGTTCTAGAACACAGTGTGATAGGGATATCTAACACAGTGTCCAGTTCCATGTTTTTATTTTTTAGGAAGTTCAAATTTACTTTTTTTTCCTTTCAACTTAACTTTGATTTGGAAGCAAATATTTCATTTAATTATTCTTTAAGCAGAACCTGTTCTTTATTTTATTACTTTAGGTTTTTCCACTTCTAATTGTGTTGACACTTGGTAATAGTCTTAACACATAATAAAAATTCCCCCTCCTTGGAGTTGTCTAAGTATTCCTTGTGGATTTGATTCAAGTTCCATGGGTGGAGTTCCATGTATTCTTTTCTGTGTCTTTCTCAGGGAACTGGAACAGGGAGCATACGGTGCTTTGATTTCAGTTATTAGAGTTCTATTTTTTCCACTGTGGAGGTGTCTGTCTTCCCATCACAATTAAAAAGAAGTCTTCATGGAAACACTTTGAAACCATGTAAATATATTCTTCATTAACCACCTTTCACACTAGAGTTTTAATATTTATTCAGTTCCACTGATGGTCCAACCCTATATTAGTTATGGAATTACAGGCAGTTCACCACTTTACTAAAAGGTAAATCTCTGCAGTTCGTGACAGCAGCTGTCCAGAGAAAGAGTTTTGTCTTCCTTTTTTGCCTAACTGATACCTAAAATACTAATTCAATTTGTACCTTGAAACACACTATATGGAACACACTCCTTGGTGGAAAAGAAACTGAATACACACTGCGATGTCAGCTTTTCCCAAATCAGACCACGTGGCTTCAGAGATATAATATATCCTAAAAGTGGTGCAATTTGGAAATATGGGCTTCCTGAAGCCAACACATGCACTGATGCAGGCAGCAGACTGATGGGAGGCCTGTGCTCAACATAAAATTTGTCACTAGCTATTGACACCCCAAGTTCCGTCCACTCCTCACTAACTGAGTATTAATAATCAGAACTCATCATCTTTTATGCCTTGGCACCTCAATGATGCTTATCTTAGTTGGTAACTGACTCATGAGCCATATAGCTATTATGCACACAAAGTACACATTAACTAAAATATAACTTCTTCCTCAGCCAGAACAGTATTCAGGTCATGAAAAACATAAGGATGCTAGTATCAATGCCTAGGAAATGATCCATGGAGGAGAGGGAAGGCAAGGCATCTCTAAAAACAACTTAGGACTGCCTCGGGGCCTGGTCACTAAGGTAACATAGCCCGACTCTATTGCAGCAAAATTTTACAGACTATGTCTTATCTCATAACAAGGATAAAAGTATGGGCAGGCAAACGATAGGACATCCAGAAAGACTTCTTCGGGTGTCTATAAAAGTTGTCCATGTACTGTTAAGACTTCTGATTTCCATATCTACCTTAATTCTTCCTTTTTCCCATAGCTTTACATCTAGAATGTTAGTTCAATAAGGCAAGCATTTCTTTTATTCTTAAGATTTTTAAAATCACATATTTTATTTCAATAACGAAATGAAAACTGATATTTAATTGATTTATGTATCATTTAGGTAAGAAAGGAAGACACATTCCTTCTCTGGTTGCTGCCACAAACTGCAGAGATTTACCTTTGTTTTAGTAAAGTGGTGATCTGCCCGCAATTCCATAACTAATATAGGGTTGGACTATCAATGAAGTTGAATAGATATTAAAACTCTAGCATGAAAAAACTGATATAACTAACTGATATTTATTAGTTGAAGATAACAAGATTTTTTTTAAAAAATTGTGAGACTTGTTAATTAACAGGATTGTAAAGAAAGCATGACTAATTCTATGAAGGCAAACATCTCTGTTCTATTCCCTCATATGTACTAAATCATGTAGTAGAAACCTGGTAATACTTAGGAAACTGAGTGAATGTCTGTATAATAGGAATGTTCCTCTTGATCAATAAAATACAGACATAAGTTTAAAATTTACTTGAAGTGGGATTTTTTCCCTGTTATTTAGAAAGAGGGACAAGTGCACATATCAGAGGTTGGCTCATTATCATTACTTTAACTTTCTTTCTAAAGATTTCCTACTGTTCTTGGCTAATGCAGAAACAAAGTTTAGCCCTCATTAGTTTATACATGACACTCTGAGCTATGTATACAATTATATCTGGACATGAATCTATGCACCATGGCACCCTTTAGAAGTAGAATAGAAAATCACTACTTGCACAAACTTGCAGTTGCCAAGCTCACTTCTGGAAAGTGTGGGCTTTGGGAGACTTTATTACCTTAGAGGCTGGGATGCTGTGGCTGGTTACACAGCACTGAAGAAAATGGGTTAGTCTGAAGGTGGGAGATCATGGTTTTTAAATCACAGCCCCTGCAGATGCTTTAGAACCATTTTGAGACTCCATGCTCCTATGAATGAGCAGCTCCACCCATTCTTCTCTGTCCATAAGACATGCTCCAGAACCTGGAATACATGTCTAGTCCAGGACTCTTTTAAGGAAAGGATACCTTTGGCCTCTTAGCAGGGCACCTTTTTTCCCCAAGCAGGAATAGAATGTATCTAACAGCAGTTCACAGAGTGACAGTTCTTATTTCTTTTGCAATACAATAGAAAGTTATCAATGAAATGAGACAATCAATACAAATAGAGAAGAAAAAATGATTCTAAAGACATTTTTTGATTTAAAATTTTCCTAGAAGCTACAACTTTGCTGGTAATACTGACTTAGGGAATGAACATTAATTCTCCCTGAACAATAGGATCTTTTTAGGTCATTTTACAGAGGATCTTAGCATGGTTTCTATGGGACTGTGAAAGACCTACTTTCATGGGACAGTGAAAGACCTACTTTCACATGTGTAATTCAATTATATAGACGAATAGAGTCTATAGGTTTCATTGAATTCTCAAATAAATCCACTAGTTCTACCTAAAAAATGGCAGGTGTGTTAAGAATCACTAGATTTTTTTGTTCAGTACCTGAGTGTTTTAAGAACAAAAAGGCAAATATAGTAAAACAGAGTTCACAGGGAGAAATTTCTGATCCACATTGAAGTTATTTTGAGAATCACCATCCTCTTCTTCATATAGATGGAACTTTGTATCTGATTCACAAGATTATTTGGAAATACAAAGAGTTACATGGAATGTTCTTTAGAACTCAGTTATCTTTATGATCTTCACATACAGTATTTGTAGATTGCTTTATAAAATTCTTACTTAGAACCATTACATATGAGATTTTGGGTTCTGAATGATCTTTCTGAGGGTAATAGGCACAATGGATTGATGGGGAAAAGTGAGTGAAGTTCAAGTCACCTATGCTAGAGGCCTGTTGGGGGAACTCTGATGACTAGTGAAAACGGATGGAAGAGGCTAGTGAAGATGGAGAAAAGAGGTCATTTCACAGTGGCAGAGTCACCTACAGCAGAAAATTGACCAATGAGAGCTGGGGTATGGTGAGTGATCAGAAGTAATTCTTATCTCCAACATGAACATCAAGGAGGATGACATCATCATTGGACATGTGATCACCTGAAAGGAGATAATGAACATCTTTTACCCAGATGGAACCATGTGGAAATGTTTTAGTCTGGACTCTTTAAAGACCCAGTACCAATAAGATTACCTGAGAAGTAGTGAGGTACTAGTTGGGAATGAGGTAATTCTCAGAGCCCAAAGTTCACAGCAAAGCATTATGATATCTAAGGCAAATAAGTGACAAGAGCCAACAACCTAGAAACTCTACTCTTCTGCCTCCTGCTTTTGGGTTCAGACTTTTAGCATAATTGGTGATGCCTGCCTACCTTGGTGAGAGTGAGTCTCTCTAACTCCATCTCCTGCCTCCTTGGCTACTCTCTTCTGGAAATACTCTCACAGTCTCATGCAGAGATATTATGAATATGTCAGCACTGACTTGAGTATCTGAGAAACCTATCAGATCAATTCAAGAAAGTACCCCTCAAACTAGAACATGGGCAAACCACTTACAAGAAGAGAAAAGATTCATAACTGACGGATGATAGGTGAAATTACACATCTTTCAGATCATGGTGACTTTTCTTTAAGATAATGTAAACACTATGAAAATGGAAACTTTAAAGCCTTTCTTCATAGCTTAAAATACAGAAGGGAAAAGAGTGCCTCGGATAGAGTAAGCCCTGTGAGTGATCAGTGGAAGGAATTAAGTAAATAAACTGGGAAAACATTGTTTCTATAAAACAGTATTAGAAATCACAATGCCATCAATCTATATACTGTTTTCTACTATTATAGTTTTTTCTTAATAATTTAAGAAAACAATAAAATGAAGGTCCACATAAAGTCTTAATTTTTAAAATTTAAGACAATAAATCTTTATACTTCTGCTTCCTGTGTCCTGGAGCCTTCAGTTGATGGTTGTAGCACATGAATCCCAATAATGTCACTTCTTTTATCCAAACTACTAATTGAGCCTATTTACTAATCTTTATAGTAAGATGGATTCATTTCCACAGAGTTTAGAAACACGCTGGAGGGTCACTGACAGTGAATGTCAAATACTGAATGTCATAACATGTGGAAAGCATACCCTGGAGTCAAAGGCTTTTGGATTTAATTCTCACTGTTGTGAAAGCCCATTGAATGGGTTTGTGTCTTACTACCTTCACCTATAATTATTAGTCACTGGTTTCTCTCTAACCTTGTTCAGTGAAATTCAGCTAAAATAAAAAACTGCAAATAGAAAGGATTCTATCTAACTCTCATTTTATCCCAACATTGTAAAATAGCTCTATAGCTTTCTCTCTCTCTCTCTCTCTCTCTCTCTGCTTGGCAGACCTTTAATTAGTGTATCTGTGTCACCTGTGGAAGGACTTTAGGCAAGAGCGCAGATAAAGACAGATCTAATTCACTGAAAAACACCATTCTTCTAATTATGTGTGTTACAAAACCAGTTTACAGGTTTTGAGTTGGATGAGGAATATTTAGAACCCACAGCTTTGTAAAGTATGTGTACATGAGGCCATGAGGATGAGGTTAGGTTAAACACAAGATTTTAGCAGAAAATTTCTTGATTCTCCCATTGGTATTAGAATTAAAATCATTGATAAATGCTTATTCTTAATAAATAAATATACCTTAAAGTATATAACATGTAAGAGGCATGAAATCAAGCCATGGGAAATAAATAATAATGACGAGAATGATAAGTCAGGTGTGTATGTGCACATGTGCACGCACTTGGTGTCAGGAGCTAGATCAACACATAATTACAGTGTTATTCTAGCCCTGCTATTAATGTAATGGGCAAAAAATAAGAATATAAGGGAGTCGTGATCAATTTTCAACATGGATCCAGGATTTAAGTTCAACTTTCTTCGCCTCATGACTTTTGTGCTAACAATCAATGTTTTAAAAGGTATCCTGGGAGAACTGCTTACACACTGTGAGGTCACTCTTGGCTAATCCTGTGTGTCCATCAGCAGGTGTCCGGAGGGGACTTG
Organism: Peromyscus nudipes; assembly: GCA_902168325.1. Lineage (NCBI taxonomy): Eukaryota > Metazoa > Chordata > Mammalia > Rodentia > Cricetidae > Peromyscus > Peromyscus nudipes. The sequence goes on along the minus strand of CABHPH010157573.1, from coordinate 1,666 downwards.
GAAGCCCCATTTAAGGAGTGAGAACAGCGTAGTAGTTTGTTGGGTATTTAGCAGTGTCTGGAAGAGAATGCAAAACAGACAGAGATGTGCAGATTTCCCATCAAGGTCTTGGTTAAGTGAGGTTTTCAGCTTGTGGAAATGGAGCAATTTTTGTCCTGTGAGTTATATTTGATCAATCAAGAGATAAAAATAGAGAATAAAGATCATGCAATAAATTGTTCTTTCCTCCAAAAATTCATATGCTGAAATCCTAAACCCTAAAAGCACGTTACTTAGAGGTAAGGTTTGGGGAGGTAATTTGACCAGGTTAGTGTTCTTCTGAGGAAAAGCAGGGTGGGGCCTGTGCTTTGTCTCTGCTCTCTCTCACACAAGGAAGCAAAGAGAAGAAAGTTGTCAGTTATCTGCAAACTAGAAAATGGAGAACTTCCAGAACTAAATCTACCATTCCCATAATCCTCAGCATCCAGACTCCAGAATGGCAAGGCATAAACATGTATTGCTTTAGCTGCCTCCTCTCTGGGAAGTTGTTACAGCAGCCTCAGCTTACTAGGACCCAGCCTCAGAATTTCATAGACCAAATTCTCCCTACTTAGCCTCTGCAGTGCAAGAGTGGGACAGTCTCAGAAAAGATGCTCCCCCATCTTTTGCACCTCCTCACAATCACCCTTTAGCATTCCAACATTATTGCTCTTGACTCATTCAGAGCTGTTTAAGTAAGCACCCTTTCCTGAGGCTTAAGGAAACATGCTCTCTCCTTCACAAGTCCTACTCTGGGAGTCAGTGAGCTGTCTCTCTTGTTTCACTTTCTCCATCCTCCCACCCCTCCAAAGCACACTCACCAGTCTAGCATCATCAGCATCCTAACATCATCAGCATCCTCCCATGCCTCCAAGCACACTTACCAGTCTGACATCATCAGACTGTACAACCCAGGACCACCTTGTAGCACGAATCTTAAAGAGTTCTTATTAATAAGATCAAGCCCGGAGCCAGGTATTGGGGTGAACAAGCAGAAAAAAGCCACAGCTACCTCACCTTGCCAGTTCCTCAGCTGATCCTGTCTCCTCAGACTGGAAGCCTCTCAGTCCTCATCCGAATGAATCTCAGGTGAACTGTGCTGCTCAAAGCCTAAAAGCTTAACCAGCCAAATGCTTCTAGTTTCTGGTCTCCACGCTTTATATATCTTTCTGTTTGTGCCATCACTCCCTGGGATTAAAGGCTCATTTCTTGGCATTAAAGGCGTATGTCACCATGCCTAGCTGTTTCCAATGTGGCCTTGAACTCACAGAGATCTAGAGGGATTTCTGCCTCTGGAATGCTGGGATTAAAGGCGTATGCTCCCACTGCCTATCCTCATGTTTAATATTGTGGCTGTCCTGTTCTCTGACCCCAGGTAAGTTTATTAGGGTGCACAATATTTTGGGGAACACAATACCACCACACCACCTTCTTTTGTCATTACCAATAGACTTTTGAGACTCAACCAGCAGCTCATGGTTCATTACCCTGACATCAGTGTCACAGTTCCTGAGAGTTCTATTGCCCATGTAGATGATTACTCCGTGCAGATTCAACCCAATCATTCTGTTGACTTCTGCTACTGCTGCAAATCTCTTTCTCCACCCAAACTCATGCTCTCACTCTTTCCACAGCTCACTCTGTTCTT